>CAUYQV010003736.1:0-13685 GCA_963574575.1 Galagoides demidoff
GGAGAAAATAGACCAATCAGGAGCAGAATTGAAAATGGACCAATTAGGGATGCACTGGAGGAATCGCCAGTGTTTTCCCCTGTTGGGCCAGTTCTTTTTTTGTTACTGGAGCCTCCTGTGGGAGAGGAAAGCTACCCTCCTTGCTCCAGTTTTTGTGCTGGCTGCCGCCAAGGCAGAGTCAGTGGGTCCTCCAGCGTCGCTCTACTGGAGCCTCTGGTGGGGGAGGGAAGCTCCCCGCTTGCTCCAGCCTGCCGGTTCCTTTGCCGGCTGCTGCCGCCAAGACAGAGGTGGCAGGTCCCCCAGCCCCACTCAGCTGAGCTGGCTGGGGCGCCACTTTTCCAGTATCAATACTACCAATAACAAATCAAAAACCTAAAAGACTTTCTGAAGTATGAGTCAAAAAGCAAAGCAAAACTAAATCACACAAGTTTCATTGCACCATACTAAAGGAAGATTATTTTCCTAATTCTTCCGAAGGAAATGAAATTACAAACTCACTGTGATATGAAGAAGTAATCAAAGAATGTGCTGCCAAAAGATGTGGGGGAAACGACAGCAGATGTCAGACTGTATCAGGCAATTAGTAAAAATGATTTTTTTTGGCTGGGTTCTATGATATTTATTAGCTTTTTAAAATTTGCAACAAATTATGTGTTCTTATTCTAAATTTTTGTTTTGTGCCTTTTTTTTTTCTTAAGAGTTCTCTGAATTGTGTAAACCTCAGGCCTCAAAATTTGGGCCTGACCCTAATTGGCCTGAGGATCTGCCTCACCTTTTACCAAAGGTGGGAGCCTCTGGGCTCTGCCCTCACTACTGCCACTTGGATCCTTCCTTCTTCCCGTTGAGTGACTCCCCAGCATCTCCTGACAGGCTCATGGGGCTTGGGGCAGCAAGGGCAGGTTAATGGACCAAACACCAGATGGCTCTTCCTGAGTTCTATCTCACTCCACTTCTTCAGAGAAGCTGGATGCTTTCCAGAGTTCAGCAATCTCATCTCCATGGAGATTTTGAGACAAACTAGTAAGAGGACAATTTTATTTTTACGGGGAAGGCATATGCTGGTTTTTAGAAATGAAATAGCTTTTACCATATAATATATCACCAAGAATTGTTCAATACGCCCTGCTCTGAAATGCAGTTATGGGTTTGTATTTGATGGGGGTGGGGGGTTCCCTGAAAACATATACAACTATAATAGGTATCTAAAATAAAATGATACATTAGTAACAGGGGGAGAATATCGTTTAGAGTTGAGTGACTATACATAAATCTGAAAATTCAATTTTTGTTGCGAGGAAATGGTTAAAAAGAGGAATGAAAGGCCATAAATTGGAATAAAGGATGCGTACAGAGGACATCCTAGCTCCTTTACACAGTGTATCAATGCAGCTGAATAAACAAATGATATTTACTCATCAAGTAATAAGGGTACATGAGAGACCTTCATCCAAGCTCCAACACTCTGGATGTTGTTGGAGACAAATTTACTGACTAAAGCTACCAGTAAATGTGATCTCCACTTGCCGGAGGCAGAAAGATCCAAGGGGGACACTTCCAGTAGGGCAGCGGTTCCCAACCTGTGGGTCACGACCCACAGGAACTGTACTAAAGGGCCGTGGCATTAGGAAGGTTGAGAACAACTACAGAATGAGAATGAAAATAGCAGTTTCTCAAGTTTTAAGTACTGGCTTTAGAGAATACGAAGTTATTTTAAAACTCATTTGACCATCACTTAATGCTGTAATGGGACATCACCTAATGGTCAAACCACATTTTAATGGGGTCCTTTTGTCCACTTTAGAAGGAAACTGCTTGTGGTGATATCTAACTAGTCTTGCTCTCTAAACATTTTTGCTCCAGAGTAATTCTGCATCTTAGGCCTTGTCATAGAATCATCTGGGGAGATTAAAGCACTGCCTGGGTCCCAGTACTCGAGATTCTCATCTCGATTTGGATGGAGCCTGGGAATCAGCCCCTGGGGTGACTCTGATAGTCCACCAAGGTTGAACTAGTGCTCTAAAGTAGTTTCTCAACCTTGACACCAGGACGTGTGGGCCGCATGACCTCTGCTGTGGGCGGCCCTGTGCCTTGCATGGAACGCCCAGCAGCCTCTGGGTTCTGCTGCCCCTGGATGATTCCAGCTCTCCCTGCTTCCCTCCTGTGTTGTGATGACCAAAAGTACATCCCAACACTGCCATGTGTTCGAGGGTGGACGTGGGAATGATCCTGGAGGATACTATTGTCAAGGAAAAGGTATTCCGGTAAGTCAAGGTTATTCTTTTTGGCAGTTACAAGACAACTCCTGAGAAAAGCACGCCAAGAAGGACTGTGGGGAAGGTGAGCTGATTAGTCTCCCACCCGAAGGCCGGCAGGTGCCGGGGTATCTGCAGTAACCGTGATTAAGCAATATGATGCCAGTCTTACAAAATTAGTGCTTGACTTGGCTGGATTACCCATGGGGGATTTTCCTGTGCTTGCCTGCCCGCTGCCCCAGCTGAATAAAGGGTATTATCAGGCTACCTCCACTCCTCGGACCTCGCCCCCCCACCTGGGCCTCAACCTCTGGCACTACAAGGACCTCATTTGACACTCTAGTAAGTAGGACCCAGTGGGTGCCAGTGAACAGTGTGCGGACCACCAGCGCACAGATGCGGCTGAGTACCCTCAGGTGTCCGGAGATAACAGGAAAATGCTGAGAAGGTCATAAATACAGTATAACTTCAAAGTACCCATTTAAAAATTAACACAACCACAGACAGTCAGGGGTTTACAGACTAGAAGTGGATTTGACCACATCTGTCATATTTGACCTCATTCTATTTTGTAAAGCTTTCGTATTAACAAGATTTTAGCAGATTAGTTTTTTTTTTTTTTTGTAACAGGCAATTTTTTTTAGATAAGCTTGTTTTATTCAGTTGCTGTGGAATACTGATTTCCCTTACAGGGGAAGGTTCACAAAGAGGTACAGTCAACTAAAGAGGCCTAAAGTTACTGTCATTATAGCAAAAAAGGAAAATGAATACATCTAATTGCACTCGAAGCCCTAAACCTTGCATTTTATTTGCAAATGAAATTTAAAGCAGGTCCACGATGCTTTCGGGTGTGATTTTAAAACACATGCAGGCCTGGAGACAGGCAAGTTTGGCTGAATTTCTTTTATTTATGCCAATACTTTTCATAGCCTGAGTCTTGAGTGCAAAAATCAAATGCATCTCTAATTCTGTGAGGGCAGTTCCATTTTCCTTAGCTCTTTAGTGTTTAGTCTCAGATTCAATTTCCCACTGATCAGAAAACAATTTATAACGTAGGTTAAACATGTGTGAATACTCTCAAATGTTTTTCTCAAAACGTTTTTTAAAATCTAGCCACAGTGAAGCAACCCTAGGAAATGGGAGAAAGTTACTTGTTGGCTCCCCCACATTTTTCCTCTCATCCGGACATGAGGGACTCACGTGCCTCTGCTATTTTCTCTAGGAACAAAAAATTGGAGAGTTGGTAGAAAACTATGATGATCACAGGGAGGGAAATTATGACAGAGTAAAAAGACATTCAGTGACTTTCAATTTTACTCCTTTGCTCTTTACACAATGGAAAAGGCAACCAGAGGCTATACAGGAACGCAGGAGTCTTGCTACTGAGGCAAGTGCAAGGCCACATATAAAGGCAATTGATGTGGTTTTTCTACTTCTCCATTTTAAAAATTAGAACAAGTTACGAGATTATTTAATAGACATGAAAATTTAAAATGGGATAAATTGTATGACATAAAGAGAAAAAGTAGGGAGAGAGTAATAAAGAAAGGCAGAGTGTTTTCTTTACCATCCAGAGATTAATGTCTTAGTCTTGAAGTCCTTAGAATACTCCAGGGTGTGGTGGCCCACACCTGTAATCTTAGCACTCTGGAAGGCTGAGGCAGGTGGACTGCCTGAGCTCACGGGTTAGAGACCAGCCTGAGCCAGAGCCAGACCTTGTCTCTAAAAATAGCCAGGCGTTGTGGCAGGCGCCTGTAGTCCCAGCTACTTGGGAGGCTGAGGCAAGAGAATTGCTTAAGACCAAGAGTTTGAGGTCGCTGTGAGCTGTGATGCCATGGTACTCTACCGAGGGCAACATAGTGAGACTTTGTCTCAAAAGAAACAAAACAAAACAAAAAACACCATAGTCCTGTGAAAAATTAACCTGCAATTTCAAAACTGCAGAGACACCTAAGCAGTGTCAGGAAGCTCTAGGACAGTGGTTCTCAACCTGTGGGTCATGACCGAGAAGAACTGTATTAAAGGGTCGCGGCATTAGGAAGGTTGAGAACCACTGCTCTAGGAGGAAATATCCTCATGAGTTAGAAGTGATAAACAAAATGCTTTAAAACTGACACACCAACAGACATTAGGCCAAAGAATGTAAGCTGCAGTTACCAGAAACAATGCCAAGTCTAGATAACCCTGAAACCACCCTGGGGCTGAACTCAGGACGAAACATCCCAGCTCTGGATTCTTGAGATCATGTGGGTAGTGATGAGAGAGTGAGATGAAAAGGTTAACAACAGGAAAGGCGAAGGCACAGCAGGAATAGACGTTTTTGCAGGGCAGCCCACAGTCCTCCCCGGGGGCCCAGTGCCGCCACCTGCTGGTCTTCAGACCTTGCGGAGGATGAATACTCCCAGACCAGGCAGGGGTCAGCCTGGGTAGCACACGGCAGACTGTATGTCACCTCTGATACTAATGCTACAAAAGACCCTGGCTTTTGTCTCACATGCTCTTGTGCTCGCTCTTAGATGGGTCACACTGAGGGAAAACCAGGCAGCTGTGCAGAGGCCCACATAGAAAGGAAAGAAGCTTTCTGCCAAGAACAAGCAGAAATTCCTGCCCCAGTTAAGTCTTCAGAGACCACGGCTCTGGCTGACGACTTAACAGTAATCTCATGAAAGAACCAACCAGGATTCCTAACCCACAAACCGTGTGAGCTAAGATAGGTCTTAAGCTGCTAAATTGTGGAGTAACTTGTTATGCAACCATAATAACCAATATGCAGCATTAGAAAAGATAAAAACAAAGATATAAAACTGTAAATGCTCTTATTGATAAGTTGAACTTATTTCCACCCCAGACAGGACAAGGAAGGCAGAAGCTGATGGAGCCAGTATTTTGCTGGTTTCTGTTGTACCTTGGACAGGAAGTTAATTTATGCCAAATACAATGTAGGTATCCCTCTCTACCATAACGGGGATTGGAAAAGTACCCCGGTATACTTGTCAAGCAGATGCTAAGTTATGTAACAGCAAAGATAATAACAGACGCTCAGGGGTCAAGTGTTTCCTATACACTTGACCGTACATCACCTTTAATCCCCACAGAAAGGCACCTGAGGTGTGACACCACAAGGAATAGGAAGCTAGTCGGGCTTCACAGTCTAGGCTCTTGGCACTGTGCTGCACCACCTCAAAAGAAATGCAGTGCTAGAGAAAGTTCAGGAGACAGAGAATCTGACTTAAAGGTCAGGTACAGTTGCAAAACAGGTACCTTTCAGACCTGGAAGATCAGGCTCTGGGTGAAGCAGAGGCAACCCGCAGGCACTGACACCAGGGGCTCTACTGGACACCCCTTGGCTTACGACCCATGAAGTCTGTTCTCTTAGGTTTTTTTTTTTTCCTCAATAAAGCCATCCCTACCCTGGACCCTGGCATCTGTTCTGGCCCCCTCAGAATGGGTGCCAGATCAGGAAGGCTACCAAGCACCTCACGGCGGTAGCCCTGGTGTCCACTGGTGTCCAGGCGCACACTGGCACAGTAACTGAGTCAGTCTTACTGTTGACCTTCAGTGACCTTGGCAGCACAGTTCCACGATGACTAGCCTTGGCCCTGAGTTCCCCCCGGATGTATTCCAAGGACAGACATAATGCAGGGTAAAGTCTTACTGAAAATAAGGGTAATGGCTCTCTCCCTTATTTCATTTCCAGCACTGAAGATAAAAAAATGTGTTAGGTTTTGCTTAATTTTACTTTTTTGTAAAGTAAAAAAGTAGAAAATCCACAGACAAAGTTATAAATTCTAACACTACAGTAAGAGTACTCGGTAAAAAGTAAGTCTTCACTTTGTCCTTCCCGCCGTGACTACTCTTGGGAGTTTATCTGTGGTAGGTTCTGCTTTTTCACATCAGCTTTTTTAATAATATCATTTTGTTCAATGTTGTTTGACTCGGTGTTTTGCTGATAGAAAAAAAAAAAATGGTTCCCCACCAGAGCTGTGTGGAGTTCACATGCTCTCCCCACTGCTCGGGTCTCCCCAGGCCCTCTGGTTTCCCCCCAATGCCAAAGTTGCATGTTGAGTGAACTGGTGTGTCCACATGGTCCCTACATGTGTGAGAGGCACCCTGTGACAGCATGGCTCCCTGTCCAGGACTGGCTCCTCCCTGGTGCCCTGAGCTGCCATGACTGGCTCAAGCCATCCAAGACCCCGGACTGGAATAGGAGTGTTGGAAAATGAATGAACAAATACAAATTTTCCTATAAAAAGTCCCAGATGTATGGAATAAAGGATGCAGAGAGGCGGCACTCAGCGGCCGCCCTGTTTGTTTTGAACTGTGTGGTAGGACGTGCTCCTTCTAATTTTCGCTTTGCAAAAGTTTATTCCTCGATTTGACTCACTACCACGGCTGTCATTCACTGATTTACTAAAACTTGGTTAAATATTTTTATTAACCTTTCTTAAATGTATACAGCACACGTTTATTTCAGCACTTTACATTAAAGTGTGTTTTCATCCTTATTTAGAAGTTTAGTGATACATGTGTATTTCTGTGGCCAGAAATATGCTATAGGAACTTAGCTCTTGTTTATATCAATTAGCCTGTGGTACAATTAGTTTTGTTATACAGTGTCTTGCTTAAAGTTGAAGTTTTCAAGAATCTATCAATAATACTGAGGACTTACTATATTTTAAAACATAATACTGCAAATCTTACCATACCACATAGGCTGAAGGGCCCAGGTCTTTGAATTTATTCCCCATAAAAATGAAGATTAGTCAATTATTTCGGTTTGAGCTGTTGAACTGTTCTATCATTCAAAACAACCTTTTTCATTTTCTATAATGCAAGACTTTTCTATAAATGCACCTGAACGCACTATACTGGACATACCATCTGCTACACAGGAGCTTTGAAAAAACATGAATAATGTATCCTCAGCTTCTATAGATGGTTGCTATGCAGGAAATGACCATAAAACAAACCCATACGTATTTGCTACAAAGCTGTTTTAATATTCCATTTGTTGGCTGGACTAAATGGCTCACACCTGTAATCCCAGCACTCTGGGAGGCTGAGGTGGGTGGTTTGCCTGAGCTCAGGAGTTTGGGATCTATTCTCTAACAATAGCCAGCTGTTCTGGTGGGCACCTGGAGTCCCAGCTACTTGGGAGGCTGAGGCAAGAGGATCATTAGAGCCCAAGAGTTTGAGGTTGTTGAGAGCTATGATGCCATGGTACTCTACTGAGGGCAACAAAGTGAGACTCTCTCTTTTTCTTTTTTAAGACAAAGATTCCATTTGTTGTATCTGTCTGGAACAATTCCTGTGCACCATTTCACACTATCTCGCTCCCACTTCTTATTCCAGACTCCAGTGCAGGGACCACATAGAGCCTTAGCCTTGAACCATTTATCACTTGCCTCCTTCCCTTTAGCTTCCCTTGAGCCAAGGTGTGGGATGCCCAGAGAATCCACTTGGCACACTGGAAGTGCAGGGAAGTTAATGTCTGCAGAGCTGCCCTTGACCAGCAGGGGGATGGGACCAATAGCTAAATGTTTCTACAAAGCTATTCAGAAGCTGCCTTAGGAGGCACCGAGGCTCCCACAGCAGTCAGGCTCAGGGGAACCCAGCTCTGCTCAGGTTCTCATGCTTGCCTTCCCTTGTCCCCCGTTTCATTCCCAGAGCCCGCCCTTCCCTCCTCAAGATGGCATTCTCAAACTATCTGCACTCAAGCCTTCTGTTTTAGGCCTTTTGTTTTTGTCCCTTAGCTCAGGAGAACCCAAGCTAAGTTCATGTTCAGTGTCCCATCTATAAGGTACCTTGTGATAAAGTCTTTCTAAACTTCAGTGCCAAAAGAGAAATTGTCCCCATTGAAAAACTGCTTTATATTTTTATCTATTAAAATAGTGGAAAGGTTGTAACTTAGTAGGTTTCTCTTTTTGACCCGGCTGTCAGAAAGCTCAAGGGGAAATTCAATGTTGAACTATTAGATGCTTAACTATACTTTATGCTACAGTATTCTTCATGGATAGCACATTTGATTTGAAGGCTCTGATTTCCTATTTTTATTACAAATGACAAATCAAAGCTTTTAGGAAAAGCAGGATATAAATAATAAAATTGTAATTGTGTTTACTTTTCTCCTTGAATGAGACAAAGATCAGAATGAAAAGTTCTGCTCAGGTCAGGGAGAAACCAGTTAAAGTGTGACTTTGAAGGAGCTTCCAGATAAATTTGGGGAGACAGCAGTCAGAGATCAGCAATAAATTCAAAGGGAGCAACCTTCTAACCCCACTGTCCTTCCCCATTTCTTGGGCCAGCAGCCCCTCCCCAGAGCCTGGTACTCAGTAAATGTTTGTGTTGAACAAATAGTGTTTGCCCTGGTGATTTCTCCGCAGTGAACTTAGCGTTCCCTTGGACTGATTACAGAATTACAAAGTCACATTCAGGACCTTCTCCGGGGTGTGCTCTACATGAGTTCATCAAACCAGCCTCATCAGAAAAGGCCCAAGCCACACAGCCTTGAGACAAGGGCGTTAAAGAAATAAACACAAAGAGAACTCCCCGGGGCACTGGAAGGTGGCTTAGAACAGAGCCTTGCAGGAAGCAGTTTGGCGATGAAATTTCTGAGTGTCTAGAAGATTCCAAGGATTGGACTTAACATCTCACAACATTAACCAGCATCCCAGCTGCTCACGACTCTGGATCTTCAGATCCAGGCAAGTGGGGGGGCTTTTGGCTTCCCTCTCACTCCCGCAAGCCGACAGTCGCAATACCTCAGAAATCCTGGCGCTTTAAAAATCTTTTTTTTCCTCTACAAACTGAAGGTCTCACCATAAACTTGGATATCATTAAAACTTATTCCAAGCCTCCCAACAGCCTCCCAACAGTCTATAAAATCTTGGTTACGAAATCCTGACGGCACAGAAAGGAAGCGATATGAAAAGCACTGGCATCCTGTCTCCAGCCAACGCGCTCTAAATGGTGACCAGCTGCTACAATTACTTCCTCTGAAGTGTACAGATTTTTTTTCAGCCCTCGTAATCACATACTATTTCAGAGACAGGTAGTGATATACTTCCCTTGTGGTGAACAATGACACGTTGATTAGAAAGATAAACAACAGCTCTAATCCAAACGTTCTAATCACCAGAGGTGGCACTGCCTGACTCGGAATCTGCTGAGAATACTGGAAACCACAAGCCGACACCAAGTTTTTTAAAATCTAAAGTTTTATTTTTCCCACCATAAAAATTTGATGAATCTATTCTCAGAATGGCCATGGAACCTATTAAAATAGGTGAGATGAACTTGGGATAGGATTTTAAAAATATAACTCCCCATTATACCACTTTTATAAGATTAAACCTGAGTTACCATTTTTTTTTTTTATTTTGAAGATCTCATAAGGAAGCAGGCAATACTTGTAACATATAACATATTAATGTAAGCTAATAAGGTAAGCTAATTAAAATTCATTAGAGAGCAATACTTAGAATCAATCTGCATAAGGTACTGGCACATAACCACAGCTATAGACGCAAAGTGAAAACGCTTTGCTTAAAACCTGCCTATAAAAAATGCGGCTGGCATGCATGTGCAAGATGAACAGTTCAAGAGACTTTCTGGTTTGTTTGGAGCTCTTTTCAATCTCAGATTTCATTTCTTCCTCTCTTGTGCACTCTTTTTTTCCACTGGTGCACACATGAGCACATGTGCAAACACACAGGCACACTGGCTCACCTGCACACACGGCACATGAGCACATGTGCAAACACACAGGCACACTGGCTCACCGCACACACTGCACCTGAGGGGAAGGGCCACTTGGTCCCCTGGGCATTTCCAGGGGTGGGCACCATCTGGCTCACAGGTGCACGGTCACTGTTTACAAAGTAAATACAGGAATTAACAGTAGATGTTACATGAACTGGAGACAGAATCACACACTGTTAAAACTTTCCAGTTAAGACTTAAGGGCAGCATTGGATTAGATATTTTCTTAGTTTACAGTTGAAGAAAACAAGCAGGGGGGTGCGGTGTCCCACCACAGACACAGAACCCCCCCACCCCCGGGAGCTGTGAATCACGTGTGTGGCTCCTTCCACACAGCCATGGGCAGCCGTGTTCTATTTTGCAGATGGTGGTCACTTCGTTGAGTTACTGCTCCCCACCATCAAAAGATAACTTGCCTTTCTAAAACTATGACGTAAAGGGAAACTGCATGAAATATAACTGCAAATCAAATCCATTTGGTTAAAACTATGGGTATTATTGGCTAGAAAGCTCTCAGTTTAGAGGATTTCAATCATTTTACTCATCCCTCCCCACTGTTCATGGTTAATAATTAGCTACACTACAAAAGCCTTCATGATGTTTTTGTTAATCATATCACCTTCCTCATTTTTCACAGACAAAAATGACTCCAAATCCAGAGAGTCTATACAGTGGAGAGAACTGAAGCATGCTTTAAAATATTAAGAGGTTCTGAGGATGGCAGCTGTGGGGTGTCAGAAGGAGACTGCAGCGTTATCAATTGCATCTATGAGCAGTTTATAAGGCATAAAAATATGATTATAGTTCAGTGTTAAATGAAAAAGATAAAATTTAGCATCAATAACCAAAGCCTAGCTGAGAAAAATGACAAGAAGTAAATACTCCAAAGATGGTGGTTACATGTAGGTGGCAGAATTAGAGATCCATCCTTTTCCTTCCTTTTTCCATATTTCAGGAATGTTTCCAAAATATTATAATGGAAAAATGAAACAATTTTAACAGAAATCCAGAAGTTGGTATCCATCCCTGTTTCTATCTTCCAAATCCTCCAATTCCTGCCAGCAAGCCCCTGGAGAGGGCACCTTTTGAGCCCAGAAATGGCATCCTGATTGAAGGTATAAAGTAAGGGAACCTCAATGTCACCTCCTCCCTCGGGAGTTGTTTGAGAAATATACAGGTACTGTGAAATTCACTCTTATTTGTTAGAGTGAAAAACTTCCCGCAAATGCCATTTACTGCATGTTTTATGTTTTTTAGAAAACCTGGAAAGGCCCTAAATAATTCAAACAGCATTTCCTGGGCTTGGTTTCTGGATGTGTGCTCAATTTTTTTCCTCATGACAGTAAGTGGCTTTCCTTCTGAGATCACTGATTACTGTGCCACTAATGGCTCAATTAAAACGTAGCTGTAACTTTCAGTTACCCGCTATTTTAAGAAGAATAAAATAAGTTCAGTAGGAGGTAACCCTCCAGCTCCTTCCTAAATTGCTTACAGCACATCCCCCTCCCTTGTAAAAAGCCATTTCCCCCCAGAAAAGTACAGTGTGGCGACTGATGTGACTTCACTGCAGGTAGCTTCGCTTGGGCACAGCTTTCACAAATTTCTAATGTAGAGTGGCCTCAAGGAATAGCAAGGCAAAGGCTGAAAAATTAATGCTGCTCTTTCTCTTCTGGGAAAGCTGGATGCCACTGCCTGACACTTGGAAATGGAGCTGCAGGTCCCGCAGCGATAACTGATGCCGAAATGAACGAAAAATCAGCTGCGTGCTCTCCTTTCCTCTACACCATCTGCTTAACTTTCTACTTGTAAGTGCTCTTTCTACTTGGTAGACATATGGCTCATTGGAAACTGCAAGAATGGAAATAGAGCCCTTGCTGGTCTGAGCTCAGAATAAGATCTAAGCGGCGACTGAGGCCTGCAGCAAGGTACGACCTACGCTCCGCTTTCCCCAAGGGGAGAAGCCCCCAGCTCTTCCCCGTTTCCAGACCTCTCCTGTTCCCATGGCTTACTGTTCTTGAGTCTGCAACAGAGGTATCACCTTCAAATAAATGTGCCTTCTCTCCTCCCAATTCCCTCAAACACACAGCATGACCAACACTACCCCTTTATCCTTAAGAAGGGAACACATAGGTTATTTATGCCCAGACTTAAAAGTTAAAACTAGAATTTGAGATTGCTTACAGGAACATGATCAATACTCCAACAGAGGAAAGATTTTCTTTTGGTAATTCAACTCTTGGACTTTTGCACACTATGGCAAATGATGAGTATTTCACTGACTGATATTCTGAATGTGAAATGCTATTTTGGTCTCTTCAGACTGTGCTGCTGCTCTCCTTGGAAACTTCTCTATAGTAAGCCCGCTCTGCTGAGCTTGCACTTCAATTATAATGTTAATAGCTCAAATGCAAACCACACCTTACTACTCAGGATCTTTCTTAGTTTCAGATCCTTTCATTAGCATTTATTAATACCATCTTAACAAGGACTCATAAGCGATAACTCGGAACTTCTTCCAAATCCTACTCCGTAAGTCACACAGTCTCAGTCCTCATCTCACCAATAAAGAGTGCCTGGGCGTATTCACGTGCAGACGTTGTGAAGCTGAGGGTTGGTCGTCTTTTAATGAGAAATAAGGTCCAAATTATGTGGCGGGTACAAAGGAGGAGAAAGGCAACAGGGCAAGCAGAAAACTCAAAGCTCCGGGAGACCTTGCAAAACTCACAGCTGCCTGGGTTTTTCACTGTCAAGACACCGGTTTTAGAGCTGGAAGACACCTGAGATACTGCTCAGGCCATCACTTTATGGGAATACGGACTTTAGGAAGAGTTAGTGACTGATTCAGGGTCACATAACTGGTTGGCAGCAGGGCTGGGAATAGAATCTGAGTCTTGTCATTCCAAGTCCTCTCAGTTATATCACAACCCATCTCAATTCCTGAAATAAAAACTTTTTCATTTAGATGAACATCTAAACTGGTGTTATGGTCCGAATGTTTTTTGGTCTCCCCAAAATTCATGTTGAAACCTAATCCCCAAGGTAGTAAGAGGTGGAGCCTTTGGAAGGTGATCAGGACACGAAGGCACACCCCTTATGAATGGATTAGAGACCTTATAAAAGAGGTTTCAGACGACCACCCCCTTCTGCCACGTGAGGTTACAGCAAAAAGACAGCTGTCCACGAGGACGTAGGCCTTACAGATGCCAGATCTGGGGCACCTCGACTTGAGACTTCCCCACCTCTGGAACTGTGAGCAACAAAGTCTGTTGTTTATAACCCCCGTCTATGGCATTTCGCTATAGCAGCCTGAAAAGATGAACATACTGGCTTCAGTATATTCATAAAAACGCAATCTCTGTTTTTATAGACAGAGTATAAAAAACATGATTTAACTTTTTCCCTGTGAACCAAGGTCACCATTACGAAGATCAATGACCTTGATGAATCTGAAGGGGTCTGAATGCCAGCGGTGACTCAGGCGCAGTGCGGGGTCTGCAGCTCTCGTGTACCTGCTCTCTGAGCTCACTCCTTACTTTTTTTTTTTTTTTTTGAGATGGAGCCTCAAGCTATCCCCCTGGGTAGAGTGCCATGGCATCACAGCTCATAGCAACCTCCAACTCCTGGGCTCAAGCGAGTCTCCTGCCTCTGCCTCCCAAGTAGCTGGGACCACAG
>CAUYQV010003749.1:0-27035 GCA_963574575.1 Galagoides demidoff
GAGACGGAGCCTCAAGCTCTCCCCCTGGGTAGAGTGCCATGGCATCACAGCTCACAGCAACCTCCAACTCCTGGGCTCAAGCGAGTCTCCTGCCTCAGCCTCCCAAGTAGCTGGGACCACAGGCTCCCGCCCCAACGCCCAGCCGTTTTTTGGTTGCAGCCATCATTGTTGTTTGGTGGACCCGGGCTGGGGATTCAAACCCGCCACCTTAGGTGTATGTGGCTGGCGCCTTAGCCGATTGAGCCACAGGTGCCGAGCCAGAAGCCTGGCTCTTAATATAGCCAAATGACCTTGGGAAAGTCATTTCCTTCCAGAGGCCCACTCAGGTGACCTGTTAGGGTCCCAGGGATGCATATTGGACGTCCACAGCACTGCTAGGCTCATTACCCCAGCCCAGCCCCATAGGGACCCTTCAGAAGGCCTGAGGCTCCCAAAACCCAAGTGAAAGCACTGGTCAGGTGCCCCTTGGGGAGTCTGCTGAAGCACCCTGAAGGCCCTTGCTTCTCCCATCCAGGGTGGAGCCCTGTTTCTTCTGACCCACATCTAGCTGCCCTTCATCTAGCTAGTTCCTAGGAGAATGGAGGTGGAGACTCAGGGCCAAGCAACAGATGTGAGGGCACAACCTCCAGGGCTCCTAATAGGTCCCAGAGAAGGAAACAGTGACACAGAACAGGCCCAGTGAAAGGTGCTGGGCCCTGCCTGGTGGCCAGCTACCTTGGGCCCCAGGCTGGGTCCACGTAGGTTCACATGCCTCAAAACGGTAGGCCACAGACCACCTGCATCACAAGCACATGGGCGCTTGCTATAAACACAGATACAGGGCCCCACCCCTCACCAAGGCTGAATCTCTAGCATTGAGTCTAGAAATCTACTTCCTTTTTTCCCCCCTCATTAAGCCCCCTTCCATTCTCAGAAGAATCTACATTTTAAGCCAGCTGACTAAAGAACTGATGGCCAGGGCAGGGTGGGGCGGCGTTAGAGAACCTATATGGGCACAGGTAGGACCTCAGTACAGTCTTCTTGCCAAGAAGGCACGTATTGCCAGCTCTCTGGATCCTGGTGCTGGGGCAGCAAAGGTGGGGAGTGGGGGAAGGTTGAGAATGAAGATGGAAAAATCTTTAACTGAGTACCAACAGCCACTATCGTTTTGGGCTTACTTCTACCCACTACGCACATACACACTCCTCTAATCCTAAAAGCTCTGTGAGGCTGGGTCTAGTCCTCTTCCTCTTTTACAGATGTGAAATGCAAGAATCAGAGAATATTTTGCCCAGGTTGGAAACCGCAAGCAATCCTAAAACCTGCAGCCAGGTCCATTGCTGGAGCTGAGGTTATAATCCCCAGGCCAGTTGCTTCCACTGAAGGCCTATCAACCAGCCAGGCCGGTTTATCAGAGGCTCCCCGCATGTTTACAACCAGCCTAAGTGCTGTGCACAAGCCCAGGAAGCAGGTGTCACTCTTATCCATACAAGTGAGTACACTGAGGCCCGTTAGCTCAGGTAACATCCAGGATTGATCCAGAGCCACACCATCCCCCATGTAATTATGGTGGGGGGTAAGGGGAAGGGTGTCAGAGAGAGACTGGATCCCAGTTTCATCTACATGTCTATTTTTTATTCAATATATTAAATATATTAATCAGAAAAGTCACATACTATAAATCCAGGAAAATACACAAATATAAATGTCAGAATCTGTCATTTGTCTTCCTCCTAGAGTGACAGTTTATGTACATGTGGAAGGAGGGCAGGAAGAGAGAGCCAGCAGGAGGAGGCTGGAGAGGCTTGCCCAGGCTGGTAGGGCCCATTCCTGACTCCCAACCCCTACTCCCACCTCAACCTCTTCCTTCCCGTATTTACAGCAGCATCCAGCTTATTTACAGCACAGCAGTGTGTGTTAAAAACGGTTTACTTACAAAAAACATGAAGGCCAGGGCTGGGCTGGGGGGTAAGACAAAGAGTGGGGTCACCCCCAGGAATGCACCACCTCCCCTGGAACTTGAGCTTCCTGCCAACCTCCTGGAACAGGTGAGAAGGTAGGCTGGTCTGTGGCTCAGGCCTAGGCTTGGGGTACTCTGGGGGCCCGTGGGCTAAAGGCACATGGGGTGGCAAATTAGAGTGCACACACAAGGGTGCTCTCGTGTTCCCAGGCTGGGGTCAGAAGGGCAGTGTGTCCATAAAGATTTTGTCGATGATGGGTGGAGGGGGCACCAGGTCCTCCAGTTTGAGGTAGAAGATGCGCTGCAGGCCCTGGGTGCATAGGGTCCGCAGCTCGGGCAGTTTGCCCAGCAGGCGAGACAGGCAGCCAGCCGGCTGGGGCTCACCGGCCATGGCTGATACATGTTCCTTCAGGCAGCTGGCAATGCGGTTCTGCAGCTCCTCCACCCTCCTGGGCTCCTGCAGCCCATGTCGGTCTGCAAGAAGGGCACAAGATTACCCACACATCCCCAAAGACCTAGCCTCCCCCAGGGCCTGTAAAACGGCTGTCGCTGACCACCTCTCATCTTCCTCTGGCTCTCACAAAGCGCCAGCCATTGCTAAGCCTCATCATGAGTCTGAGAAGGCAGCAACACTTGTAGCACCGCATTCCAAGTGAGAAACCGAGGCCCAAAGTCATGAACAAAAAGTAAAACCCTAACCCAGGCTAGCCCTACAAATTTTTCATCTGGACTGTTCTGCG
Source organism: Galagoides demidoff (assembly GCA_963574575.1). Taxonomy (NCBI): domain Eukaryota; kingdom Metazoa; phylum Chordata; class Mammalia; order Primates; family Galagidae; genus Galagoides; species Galagoides demidoff. The sequence continues at coordinate 2,680 of CAUYQV010003749.1, forward strand.
AAGCCCTGGAGTGGAGCAGCAGTGTTTTTAGGGCTGCCTCCAAGGAGAGCCAGCTTCAGAACTCACCACTCCCTTTGCACCCAGAGCACTTTTGACTGTGTTTTAGATGGTTGATTTAAGTGAAAAATGGGGTGGGGGCAGATTCTGGTGCTTGGGGAAAAAAAAAAGAGATCCGAAACCCTGTACACTCAAAACCAAAGTGTATTCTTTTTTTGTGAGACAGAGTCCCACTATGTCTCCCTTGGTAGAGGGCCGTGGCATCACAGCTCACAGCAACCTCCAACTCTTGGGCTTAAGTGATTCTCTTGCCTCAGCCTCCCCAGTAGCTGGGACTATACAGGTGCCTGCCACAACACCCAGCTGTTTTTTGTTGCAGTTATCATTGTTGTTTTAGCTGGCCCAGGCTGGGTTCAAACCTGCCAACTATGTGTATGTGGCTGGTGCCGTAACCACTGTGCTACAGGCACCGAGCCCTAAGTGTATTCTATATAACTCTACATAAAGTCCTAAACAGGCATAGCTCATTTGTGCTGACAGAAGTCAGGGTAGTGGTACCTCTAAGGGGACAGGGCCTGGAAGGGGGCACAAGGAAGGGTGCTGGGGGGCATAACAGCATGACAAATGTGCTGGTTATGCAAATGTGGCTTATGAAAATTTATCATTTGTGTACTTTTCTGTATGTAGTATAATTGACAAGGAAGTTTTAAAAACAAACCAAAACCCTAGGCCACATATATGTCTCTCAGGAGTCTGGGGTGATTCAGAGGCTGGCTTGGGCCTTCCAGTCAGATGCAGCAGAGCCCCTCTCCAATTCCTGTCATCTCCACTTTACAGGTGGGTATGAGCATGGGGCAGTACAGGGGCCCAGGAAGTGCCTGCCCACCCAATGCCCTGGGACAGTGCCTGCCTGAGAACCAGTCAACTCCCTGACACTTACCCCTTGGAGCCAGCATGGTGCTAGCCACTTACCAGTAATAAGGACAAGAGCAGAGAGGCAGGAAAAGGCAGGGACATCGACAGCCAAGCTGTGCAGGGACCTTGAGAAGGCCAGGATGCTATCTATCCAGTCGCCAAAGCCACGGGCACACTGTAGCCGGTGGAGCACCAGGCCTGAGCAGAAGATGAGCTTCCCCTCGCCTGGCTTGGACCTGGTGGGCAGAAAACAAGGGAAGTGGTGAGGGTGGCTCAAGGGTAGGGACAGCAGGAGGAAAGGCCAGGCACACAGCAGGAAGCTCACCGGTAGGCTAGGCGGAGGATAAAGAGCTCCAGGAAGGCCGATTCCAACAGCAGCTCCTGGTCATTGGGTGACAGCTCTGCAAAGCCAGGGATCTTCTCGGCCCACTTACGGATAACATCCAGGGAACCGGAGAGCAGGTCATAGAACTGCTGCACGTCCCCAGCATCTTCCTTCCCAAAGCGGGGCAGCACCAGCTCCTGGAACTAAGAGAGTGGCCCACTGGGGTCAGCAGCCCAGGCAGGGCCCTGCAGCACTGCCATAGATGGCTGTGTCCAATGCTTGGAGACCACATCCTGAGACTGAAAGTGCACCTGAGAGTCAGCCAATGCGCGGACTCACCCTGACTCATGCACAGATTAACCCAGGGTTGCAGCTGCCAGAAGGAACACATTTCTCTACTGGCCACTTGCCTGGGGGAGGGGTGGGTGCATCTTCCCATCTTGTCAGCCCAGAGGGAGCTCTTCTTTTTTTGATTTGTCAAACTGGACAGTACCTTTTTCTAATGTACATAAAAGCACTGTGTGTCCTTACAAGGCCTTCCCAGGAGCAGCAGAGTGGGCAGGGGGTGCTCACCTTAGAGTAGTCCAGTTTAGCAGTGCTGGGCCCAGAGTCCAGGTGTGCCCGGACCAGGGAGGTGAGGAGATTGGCAGGGGAGGCATCTGGGGGCTGCTTGGGTTTTGAAGGTAGTCGGCCCCGTCGCCCCTTTAGGCTGTCTGTTCGGACAACTGCAGAGAAATGGGCAGGGGTGAGGAGGGAAGGAAGGACCCGAAGAAGTAACTCTCAGCCCAAGCTCTGCACAACACCAGTGAGATGCACTCCGCCCCCCAAGTCCCAAGGACCCACAGCCCCTGAGACCCAGGTACCCTACAGGGACCTCACAACCCAGGCAGATGGAAGCCACCTCCCACTCTCAGACCCAGGAGTCTGGAGGCAGGGTGGGGAAGAAAGGTCCACACAGGGTCCAGGGCAGAAGCCTGGGGACTCCACCTGCCCACTAGGCCCAGGCCCACCTCTACCCCCCATGTCCCATCCCAGCCACACACCTTCCTTTACCATGCCCACAGCCAGGCACTTCTGGAAGCGGCAGAACTGGCAGCGGTTCCGCCGTCTCTTGTCCACAGGGCAGTCCTTGTTAGCCAGGCAGATGTACTTGGCGTTTTTCTGTACTGTGCGCTGAATGGGGGGGGCAACACGGAACAGGCTGTCAGAGGGTTGGGGGGGAGCCCAGGGGAGGGGACCGTTCAGATCCTGCTGCCTTTGCAGACAAAAGTGCTCTCTGTTCACAGCTATTTTTCTAACATTTGGGGTGGCAGGGGAGGGAGAGATGGGAGGGAGTGTGGGGGGAGAGAAAAGTCTTAGAGATACTGGGGAAGGTTTCTGCCTCAGGAGGACCCCAGGACACAGATTAGGGGCTAGGGCCCCACCAGCTGTCCACACACCTGTACTTTCTAACGTGCCTATGTCCACTGCCCCTTCCCTGGAGCAGACAGGAGAGGGCTGAGGGGCTGGGGGTGGGAACAGGAAGCTAAGCAGGCACCCAGCACAGGGACAAACACACAGCCTGTTCCCAAGTCCACCCCCAGCCCTCAAGAACCAAACCCTCTGCTCAGATCCTTTCATCTCATGCCAGGAACATGAGAGCCTAGGGTGCCCCTTCCCACAGGACCTTGAGTTGGGGGAGGGGCAGAGTCTGGCTGCTAGAGCTTCCCTCCTGGGCACCCCTGAAGCCCATATCTCCCCTCTTCCTCAAGCTCCTTATAAACCTCATAGGCCCCCGCGTGTGTTGCTGAATAACAAGTTCTAGCCCCTGCATCTAAAGGTCCCTAGGAATGTGGCCCACCTAACAGGACTTCCCCCTTCTGTAGGACACAACCAGCTAGAAGAACCCCAGGGAGGCTACCACAGACCCCAACAGATAACGAAAAGCCCCATCCAGGGTGGCACAATACCTTGAAGAAGCCCTTGCAGCCCTCACAGGTGCGGACACCGTAATGCTGACACGAAGCGCTGTCTCCACACACAGCACAGCGGCCCTCACTTCCACCTGGGGCCCCACTCCGGGCCTTGGCTGAGGTCATAGGCGCATCAAGTATCCCTGAGCCATCAAGGTGTGGGGATGTGGGCGCCAGGCCTGGGAAAGCTGTGGGCATGGAATAGCTCTCTCCCTCCACCAGCTGGTGGGCCGCCTGGGAGGGGAACAATTTCAGGGAGCTCTGGGCCAGGCTGGGGCTGGGACCAGCAGGGGGACTGAAGGAGAAGAAGGCCGGAGGCTGTGGGGGCCCAGAAGCCTTGGGCAGCTGCTCTGTCCATGCTCGTAGGCCTTCATAAGTCTGGCTGGGTGAGAAGTGGCCAAATGAGCCATCCCAGGGAGAGAGCTGGGGAGGCTGGAAGCTGGGCGTGGATGGCGACGGGGCTGAGCAGGGACTGCCATAGTAGTCAGAGCCACTGGAGGACAGGGTCTCATCAAGGGGGCCGCTCAGGGGACCGGGGTAGCAGCCGTACACCTGGAAGTCCTCAAACTTGAAGGAGGCAGAGGCGGGGGAGGTGGCCGAGGATGAGGATGTAGAGGAAGCTGAGGAGGAGGCCGAGGAGCATGGCTGGGCTGTTCCTGGCAGCTGATAGAGGAAAGTGTCAAACTCTCCTGTGTAGCCGTCCATGAAGGTGCTGAAGCTGGGCAGGGCAGTGGGGGCAGTGGGGGCCGCCTCAGGGCTGGCGAGGTCCATGGTGGGCTTGCTGAACTCAGGAGTCAGGGGATCACTTGCCAGATGGTCACGGGGTCCCGGGCTTGGTGCTGGCGTCCCATACTGGGCTTGGATACAGGGCATTTCTGGAAAGAAATTCCAGGAAGGAGAAGGGAAGGGTCAGTAAGAAGAGTTTGAATCTGGTCTCAAAGCAAATAGGACCCAGAGCAGCCAGGTAGAGGGAATCCCAGCCCAGAGTTGGGACACTGAAGTACCAAGGCCATGCCCACCACAGAACCCAAGAATCCTGACCCCTGGCCGGAATACCATCCCAACCTACGTGCCACAAAACCCCTGGGCAGTGGCCAGCAAGAGTGGGCTCAGTCAGAAGGCCAGCCACACCCCAGTTGGCCTGGGAACCCTAGAGAAGGCATCCAGCCAGCATTTCTCTGCTGGAACAGGGGGAAGCTGTGTTCCTCCAGCCCCCTACCCCTCCCGCACTGGGGAAAGCGTGGGTGGGGGCTGGGAGAAGGGTGGGTAGGAGAGGCAGCCCAGCAAAGCCTCAGCCTCACTCTAAGGAGCAGACATGTTGTTTCTCCAACCAGGCACCTCCTGGGAATATTCCCAGCACACCCCAGCCTCTGCAAAACCTTCTTCTCCTCCCCCCACAGTGCCTGGGAAGGAGGACATCCTGGACATGGAAGAGGAGCCTGGAATGAAGGCCCAGCTGTTTAAGAAGCTGGCCTAAGCAGTAATGCAGCCAGCCCCAGCCTGTCCCCATTCCTTACCCCCACCCTGCACACTGAGCAAGAGGAGCAGATCCCATGCACACCCCAGTCCTGCCATCTGGGACTGGGAACTCACTCTGCCCTGTCTGGGAAGCTCCCAGAAGAAAACAGGAAAGGAGCCAAGGCTTCCTCATGGGTAACCTGTCTCCAGACCTTTAAAGGCCATTTGCTGGAGGGAGGTATTGGGTGGAGAGAGGAGAGCACAGTCCTCTGGACTTTCAGGAGAATGGACAGTCCCTCAGAGGAATGTCTCTACTACTCCCAATTATTTTTATAGGAGAACTCTCAGAGTCCAGCAAAAGACTTAGGTGATCATGCAGGAAGGAGGAGCCAGCTGGTAGGTGGTGAAGACATCCTGCCCCTGTCCAGACTCCTACACTAAAGCTCTGTCTGTGCCCCAAAGAAGCCAGAGGCTCAGGCAAAGGGGGTTACACATCCCTAATCCTCATAATGGAGATAACATCATTCAAGGGAGATCCCCAAATTCACAGACTGCTCACAAAATAAGACAGAGTCAGCTCCATGTCTGGGGTCTGCATAACTGGCTTCACCCGTCAGGAAGGAAAGCTCAGTAAGAAATCAAGGTGGAATAGAGAGAAGCACACAGGGTGTAGAGCAGTGGGTGCAAAGGCTGTCTGTCACCACCTTCTGGCCAAAAGCCCAGCAAGTCCTCTCATCCTAGTCTCTGAAGTGGGCACCTCCATCCCTGGACTGACAAGACAAGCAACCCAGACAACAGAGCCCCTTGAAGCTCAGACCCCACCCACAGGGGCACCCATCCACAGGCATACAGCACTTGCCAGAGGTAAAGGTGGCCACATCTGCCTGCACTGGGACAGCCTGTGCAGGGATGGGTTGAGGGTGGAGAAGGAAAAGACGGGCAGCCACACAGAACTGGGCGTTCATTCCAGCCGTATTCAAATCCTGTTTCTCCACTTGGACGTCCCACATCCGGATCAACCCCCCCTCAGTCTGCCCCCCCCCCTTCATGCAGGTACTTAACAACAGAAGATATGGACCTGTATCTAGCCTCACCGAGGGGGACAGTCCCACACGGAGAAGGAAGAGGCGGGGCTGAAGGCGGGAGTGGGGGAGAATCCGGCTTCAGGCAGGTCCTGGCAACAATGTGGTTTGCACCTGTCCTGCTAAACAAGCGGCAGGCTGCACCCTACCTGTAAGATCCGACATAGCCGATAGGGGAAGGGGCACAAACTGATCGGCAGGTGGAGCTGGAATGGGGGGGAGAGGGAGTCTCCAGGTAGCACTACCCTAGATTCCAACATTAGCAACTCCTATCCCGGATCCCCAAGGGCAAGGGTTTCCATTTCTCTCCTCTCCTCTCCTCTCCCTTATTCTCCCTTGCGCGCGCGCACACACACACACACGGGATCCAAGTTCCAGTTAAAACAATCCTCCCTGCGCCTCTGGAGCCCCTGCCCTGACCAGAAGCAGCCTCCTTTATTCCAGGGCACACAGCAAGCAGCCCTCCGCGGATCACCCACCAACTGAGCCATTTCCTTCTGTAATCCAGAGGTCTCCTTATTTAGTTCAGGCAGAAAGTTCAAAGCGGGAAGACCCTGCAAACTAAGCTATAGTTAAGTGTTAAGAAAACAACTGGGGCAAGGGAAGGGGGCTGACAAGCTGCAAAGACGGAGACCCAGGAACCCAATCCTGGTTGGAATCGGATGGATCCTAGCAGCGCCAAAGTTCTGCTATCTTTTCCTCCGCTGTACTGAGACCCCCAAGGACACCCAAGTCCAGAGCACCTGTGCCCACTTTTGGTACTCTGAGAGACTGAACTAAAGCCAGCTGCCTACTGGACAAGTCCCCAAACTCCTGACGCCAACCCCAACCCTCTGCAGCTTCTACCTTGCCGACACTCCTTCACCCCCATTAGATTCCAGTCTGATCTGGATCCTCATCCACCAACCGCTACCCCTCAACGCCAGAGCTGCACTCTACACCCGTCCTCCCGCACGCCGGCTCTACAACATCCCTTCTGCCCGCGCGGCGCGTACAGCCACCTACCTCCTTCATGCACCACCCCTACAAAAGATGCACGTCCCCCGAGAGGCACCTACCCGGCCAGCTCCTGCTCCCCCTGCCTGGGACCAGCACCCTGAGTCGCAGACTGGTCCCTCGTGTGCTCCAGCAGCTCTGCCTGCTCACTCCCCCAACTTTCGCAGCCTCCGCCACTGGGGCTCCCCGGCGAGCCGGACCCTCCTCTTAAGCGCTCCGTGACGCACGGGGAGGGGCGGGGGCGCCACTGACGCACGCGGCCCGGCGAGCTTTGGCCATACAAGGGCGCGGGGGGCGGCGCGGTTCCGGCGGGAGGCGGCCAGGGGGAGGCGCGGGGCAGGGGAGCCCGAGGGGGCGGGGCGAGGAGGGGGCGGGGCGAGGAGGGGGGCCTGGAATGTCTGCGCGCGTGACGCACGCGGGGTTCCATTGACGCAGGGAGCGCGGATTGTTTGATCTATAAATAGACTCCTCGCGCCCGCCGCGCAGCCTAAAAATAGCAGCTCCGGGACCCGCTAGGCTCCCCCCTCTGGACCCGGGTCACAGTCGGGGACCCCCATGTCCGAAATTACGGGCTGGAGGGCCGGAGCCAGAGAAGAGGGCGCTCTAGAGCTGCGGCCGCAGGTCTTCCCCGGACTAGGATTTCCTCACCCTCCGGCTGCTCCTGGGAGCCGACAGTGCCAGTCCCTCCAGCTCCCTCAGTACCCGGCCCCGCCTTTGCAACCTCCCAAGTCCTTCCAGGAGGCCTGGGGTTCGCGGGGCGGCCTGAGCAGGCCAAGGGCTGGGGCGGGCACCTTAGGGACACACTCTGAGACGCTGGTGCTCACGCGTCTGCTCAGAGTGCAGCTTATGCGCTTGACTCGTCGCCACTAGCAGGGTCTCAGCAGAGAGCTTGCCTCAGAGTCAGTGAGAGGCCCCGCTTAGTCTCCCCTGGCAATCTCCGCTGCAAAGTACCTTCCCAAGGGTAGGGGTTTGCCGGGCCCAAGCTCAGCTAATGGGCCCTGCTTCACATGCTAAACTGGGTTTCTCACCAGTCTCTCCCCAGCCTCGTACAGGGTGAGTGCACCCTAGTTGGGAAATCACCGAATTTCAGAACCGGGTGGAGCCTGAGAAATATTTTCAAACTTGTGCCAACTCTTCCCCATTTTATAAATAAACAGGCCCAGAGAAATAATGGCACTTGCTCAAGGTCACACAGCGAGGTGATGCCACACCAACCCAGGGGCACAGACTGCATTTCTAGGGTATCTTTTCATGACCTCCCACCATTCTTTCCCCCCTGCCCACCATCAGAGAGCACTTGCCCTCCTACCCCGCCTTCAGGGCCCCTGGGGAGAGCAGCTTTGACCAGTTATCACCTGCACAATGGAGCAGAAAACAGCTTGCCTGGGCTGTGCATCATCCAGTACAGACTAGGCTGCAGCCACCTGGATCCTTCCATAGTCTGGCTGTCACCTCTCCACCCCATTTCCCTGAGGCTCCTCTCCAAGAGAAGAGGAAGAAGGGCTAATACACATATTGAGAAGGAGAAGAGAACCCAGAGTACCCCCTCGCCCATTCCCCTTCTCCCATTTAAGTCAACATCCACAAGTTCTTCCTCACTGTGCCTACACCCACCAACCCTGCTCTCACCTCTTCCGCTCACCCCTTAGCATTTCTCTCGGCCTAGAGGCCCTGCCTGCTCCTTACTCCCACCCTCGCCACCATCACAGGATTCCCACACCCTGGTCCCCAGTCCCCTGCTTCTGCAAAGTCAAAGGTCTACTTCAAACTTCATCTGTTCCAGATAGAGCTTGTCATTTCTGCACCCCGTGCCTGCCACCTCATCTCTTCTCATCTCCCATTTGCAACTTTTCGTTTTTCCCTCAAATTCTTTTTGTGGAAAACCTCTTGGACACCTTGCCCTCTTCCTTCTGCCAGTCACAGCCCTTACTGTTTCCAGCAGACCAACTGGATATGCCCTTGACCTCTCCGCCTCACCCACTGCTATTTAGAAAACTACCTCTTAACCAGCCTGTGTCCTCTTTCTAAATTGTCATGGTCTACCATGGATGAAGCAGTGTTCATATACAGTTGATCCTTGAACAATGCTGGTTTGAAATGCCAGGGTCCACTTTTAAGTGGATTGGTTTTGTTTGTTTGTTTGTTTTTGTTTTGTTTTTGTTTTTTGCAGTTTTTGGCTGGGGCTGGGTTTGAATCCACCACCTCTGGCATATGGGGCCGGCGTCCAGGTGCCGCCCAAGTGGACAGTTTTTAACCAAACGCATGGGTAGGATGGCGAAGTCTGTGTATATGGAGGGCCAACTTTTCTTGTATATGCAGGTTCCGTGGGACCAACTGCAGGACTTGAATATGTGCAGATTTTGGTATTTGCAAGAGTCCTGGAACCATTCCCCTTTACATTCAGAGGGACAACTGTGATATCAATCTCATTCAGTAATCTGGTCAGAACCTGCCAGATCTTTTCACCCCAGTATACAATCTCAATGTGAATGAGCCTGCAGAGAGCTCTGGGTTCTCTGAAAGATGGTTCAAACTATCTTCCAAAAACCATCAAGGCCAGCTGGCAAAGAAGAAGCAGGTGCAGGATGGTGCCAATTTGACCCATCCAGGATCCCCACCCCATCTCAGCCAAAGTTGTGTTTCTCTTTCTCTTAGAATTTTGCATAAGATTTCACTTGGATTTGGGGACTCCTTCTGTGGAAAATGATTCTACAGCTAAAAAAGGTTTGAAAACACTAATAGGATTCAAGTCCTCCCATTTTGCAGATTAGAACCAAAAGTTTGCAAGGGTTCCAAGAAAAACTGCACCTTGCTTAGGAGCACACAGCAAGTCTGTGCTGGGTAGAACTGGCCCAGGCTGTGTCAGAGTTTTCCTCAGAAAATAAAACCAACTTAATATATGGCAAAAGATGACCAGCCAAGTCAATGCTCCTTCCACCAACTACCAAGAATAGGTGTATCATCTGTGGCTTAACCAGTCTGTGCTCAAAACCAGACTTACCTCAGCTCTTTGAGAACTGAGCCAGCCTAGAGCCCTGGCACTCTCCTGTCCTTCCTACTACTTGACATTTGTAAAAAGTGGCACAGACCACCCTGTGGGAGCCTACCCATCAGCCCCAGCCACAAAATGCAAATGTGGTAAGGAGCCGTCCAGGTCCCTGGTCTGTATCAACCTTCTTAGCATATACCCTCCAGATCTGGGCCTCAGCTCCAGCCCCACCTCCCCGGACTATTGCCAGTAGTGGAGGCTGCAGTCCCACTGCCCTGAAACCAGGAGGGTGAGGAACTGTAGCTGCCACCTGGCCATTCGTATGGAGGTCTGAAAGTATCACACTCTGAAGATCAGTAAATAAGGAGAAAAAGGAAAAGTCGCTCTGTGGGACACTCATTTGGGTACCCATGTGGAGCACCTACCCCCAGACAGAGGGGAGAGAGGGTAAAGGGGCTTGACAATCCCAGGCTTCAAGAGCCCTCTAGGGATGGTGGCCTGGAGCTCTGCAGGAGCAGAGTCCAGTTAAGGTAGGACTCTGGAGAAAGGCGTGACTGATGAAGACTTAGGGAGGCTAGAGCAAAAGCTGGTCTCAGACTAGACAGCTCCTTGTGGGGGAGGGGGAGGTGGGAGGTAATAATGGGAGAGGCATCTAAAACTAGAGACAAGGACCTGAAGGTAGGCCAGGCTGTGATAACGCAGGAAGGGCAGGGTGAGAAGATGTCATACTGGAGCTGAGACAGCGCCACTCAGGCCCCCATGCCCAGCTCCCTACTGCCCCACATAAGGACTTTGAATTAAACCTTCTCATCATCACCCACTTTTGCATATACTGTTTGACCCACTGGGCACCTTTCTTCTCGTCACATTCTTCTAGTCCTTCTTCTAGTCTATTTCTGCTCATCCTCCAAGACCTGAGCGCACCTAACTCTTCATAATAAGCACTTTCTCACTGGGGGTGGGTCAGACTTGGCCCAGGCACTTTCACATGGATTCTCCCATTTAACACTCTCCCTAGGCCGTGTACGGTGGCTCACACCTATAATCTAAGCACTCTGGGAGACTGAGAGGAGCAGACTGCTTGAACTCAGGAGTTCAAGACCAGCCTGAGCAAGAGTGGGGACCTGGTCTCTAAAAAAAAATGCCAGGCATTGTGGCCGGTGCCTGCAGTCGTATCTATTTGGGAGGCTGATGTAAGAGGTTCACTGGAACCCAAGAGTTTGAGATTGCTGTACACTATGACACCATGACATTCTACTAGGCACAACAAAGTGAGACTCTGTTTCAAAAAACAAACAGGGCAGCGCCTATGGCTCAGTGAGTGGGGCGCCAGCCCCATATACCAAGGGTGGTGGGTTCAAACCTGGCCTGGCCAAACTGCAACAAAAAGTAGCTGGGTATTGTGTAGCTGTAGTCCCAGCTACTTGGGAGGCTGAGGCAAGAGAACCGCCTAAGCCCAAGAGCTGGAGTTTCCTGTTAGCTGTGATACCACGGCACTCTACCCTGGGTGATAAAGTGAGACTCTGTCTCTAAAATAAATAAATAGAAACACTACTCTCCCCAACCCTTCTGGTTTGGAATTACAGTCTGGATTTTATAAATAAGGGAACAGAGGTTCAGAGGCAGGACTCTAAGGTCCCCTAACTAAGGTCCCCTAACTCCCTGTTCTGTGCTATACTAACTGCCCTTGACTCTGAACTCCCAAGGCTGTGGCTTCTGGGCCATCAGCCTTGATTCCTACAAATATACCCCAAAACCACAAAAATTGAAAATAGAGGTGTCTTTGAGGGTGTCTTTGGTGGGACTGGAAGCATTCTCATTCTCCATCTGGACGATAGTCGTGCAAGTGTGCTCACTCTGGAAGTCATCAGATTATACTCTTAAGTATGATTTGCACACTTTTCTGTATGTATGTTATGCTTTGCCCCCAAAAAATTTATTTAAAAAATAGCCATGCCTAAATGGGAAAGCGATACATATTCGAGTGGGTGCAGATGCAGTTAGAATTTACAGAAAATAAATTCATTCGCATGTATGTTTTTGAAATCACAATGGCAGCTTCTTATTATGTATTTGTTCAGTTGACAGAGTATGAGTACAGTTAGGAGAGGCTACAGTATCTGATATTAGAAAGAGGTCCTCATAATGACAACACAATTTTATAATTAATTATTTATTTTTTTAGAGACAGAGTCTCACTTTGTGGCCCTCAGTAGAGTGCCGTGGCATCACAGCTTACAGCAACCTCCAGTTCTTGGGCTTAGGCAATTCTCCTGCCTCAGCCTCCCAAGGAGCTGGGACCACATGCACCCACCACAACACCTGGCTATTTTTTTGTTGCAGTTTGGCCAGGGCCAGGTTCGAACCCGCCACCTTCGGTATATGGGGCTGGTGCCCTACCCACTGAGCCACAGGCCCTACCCGACAACACGATATATTTTTTGAATGTACTGTTCACCAGGCCCTTATCCCTCCTCATCAAACCTTGTGAGGCCCAAGGACTATCATGGGCTGTTACCCACCCCTTCCCCACCAGCATGAGAATACCATGAGGGCATGGTGGCATGGGCACTGTCTCCCACACCTTGAAAGGAGGACCCTTTGTACATCCTGAAGCAGCCCAGGGCAGGCCCAAAATGGGCAGTCAATGTCCACCATCATCCCTCAGTCAAAGTGGTAGACGTGGAATTGGGTAATAGGAAACAGAGGAAGTGGAATTACATGGCCCCTTTCCCACGCTGCCCCCCCCCACCTTGGGCTGGGCCTGAGCAGAGGGCAGGAACTTGCCCTACTTTCACTGAGACCATCCCCACCCACAGGCCTCCACATCCTTCCCCTGGGGTGGGTAGAGGTGTGAGCTTTGCCTTCCAGCTGGGAAGTGGCCCAGGGAGCTTCCCCTCCTGAACCCCAGAGCCTCTCACCAGCCCTAATCTGGCCACTTCCTCTTCCTGCCCTGGCAGTGGGCAGGGGATTTGTGCTGTGGGCAGGGAAGTACTGCCCATTGCCCCCAGAGCTTCCCAGGACAGCTCCAGACCCAGAGGTGAAGGGTTGGGTCCAGGTTTCTGGCTCTGATCTCCTGGCCCTTTCCTAGCCCTGAGATATGACCGAACGTAACATTACCTCCCCAAAAGCAGGCTTCCAAGGACACAGGCAGGTAGCCAGTGCCCATCCTCTCTCCCCCAACTTGTCAGCAGGGGCGAAAGGAGGAAGAGCTATCAGGGCATCTTTAACCAGGAGCCAGCAAGCCTGATATGTGGCCTAGGGCCAGTCCCTTGCCCTCTGTAAGACTGTTCCCTCATCTGCCCAATGCATACAAAGTCACAAGTCCTGGTACCAAGAGAATCGAATTCACAATGAAGGGAAAGGCTCAACATCAAAACTCAGCACTGGTCCCCAGACTCTAGGGGCCTACAGCGGGATCCCGAGGCTGGGGGCAGGGCGGCAGGCAGGGATGGCAGACACCAGGGTCCTCAGCTAGACTAGGGAGACACTAGGGAGTCCTTCTCCAAGAACTAGAAATAAACAGTAACCCTGTCTGTACATCTCCCCACTCCAGGAGTGAGTGAGAGGAATAAGTGTGTACCCAGAAATGTGGCTCTTTCCAAAGCCAGGAAAATCCCCTATGTGTGCACCAAGTGCTCAATTAATACTCTAGAGAAAGCTATTAATTAAGGAGGTCACGCTGTGGTCACAGCAGCCATCTTCAGTCCATTGATTTCTCCACACCCATCTGCCTCTCAAACCAGAAGAAATTACAACATTAAGGTATAAGATCAGACTCCAGGCCAGGTGCAATGGCTCATGCCTGTAATCCTAACACTTTAGGAGGCTAAAGCAGGAAAATAAATTGAGGCCAGAAGTCTGAGACCAACCTGAGCAATATAGCAAGACCACTATCTCTACAAAAAACAAACAAAAAAAATTAGCCAGGCTAGTTATGATCTTTTTTTTTTTTTTGAGACAGAGTCTCAAGCTGTCACCCTGGGTAGAGTGCCATGGCATCACAGCTCACGGCAACCTCAAACTCTTAGGCTTAAGCAATTCTCTTGCTTCAGCCTCCCAAGTAGCTGGGACTACAGGCACCTGCGACAACACCTGGCTGTTTTTTCTTGTTATTGTTGCCATTGTTGTTTTAGCTGGCCCTGGCCAGGTTCAAACTAGCCAGCCTCAGTGTATGTGGCTGGTGCCCTACTCACTGAGCTACAGGCACCACCAGTCAGGCTAATTATAAATGGTGCATGTCTATAGTTCCAGCTCTACTTGAGAGGCTGAGGCAGGAAGATTGATTGAACCCAGAAGTTTGAGGGTGCCGAGAACTATGATGGTGCCACTGCACTACAGCCTGAGTGACAGAGGGAGAGAGACCCTATCTCCAAAAAAAAAAAAAAGATCAGTCTTCAGGAAAAACAGCCAGACAGGGCTGGAAAACACAGACAAGATGATGGAGTTCTCTGGGAAAGGTCAGCCCACGCCTCAAATCTCTCTCCGGCCCCCCTTGGTCTGTTGAGCTCCTCCTGGCTAGCTCCTCTCTCCTCCCACCTTGGAGGGTCTCACCACCTTGCAGAACACTGACACTCACCAAATTCCCCCCTGCCCCTGCCCAAGGTCTCCACCCAGCTACCGCAAGCCAAATTTCAAATTCCAAAATAAAAACGTCTGATAACAAGCCCCAGCCGGAAAGACTGATGCACTTTCCTATTGTTATGATATTTTTAGCACAGGCTCTGGATTCGTTTAGAGACTCACGTTCAGAAAGGGAAAAAATTTTTTTTGAGAACTGGGAAGGAGAGCATAAGAGCCTCCCACGTAAGGAACTGCCACTTATTCCGTGCCGGGCCAAAGCCCCTGGCCCAGGTCCTGGGAGCGTGTTTGTGGCAAGCTCGCTGGCAGACTTGCCAGACCTCACTCCAGCCCTGCTCCTTAGGCACCAAAAACAGCTGGGAGGCCTGGCATGGAGAGCAGGCAAAGGACTGAGGGCTCAGCAGGACACCAAGGCTCTGGCCAGCCACCTAGTCCCAACCAATGGGGGGCTTAGGGACCCCATTCAGAGGCCAATCCTTAGGGACCCTGATGGACACCAAAGTCACTGCTTACTGCAGCATCCCTCTCCTGCCTGAACAGACCAGTGTCATCCAGGCCAGATTGGATAGGAAGATCAAAACCCTGTAGGAAACCTCTGAGGAAGGACTGAGACAGAGGTCTCAGTCTGTTTCTGCCTCTGTAGCTCTCAATCACAGAGGGTTCCCAAGCTCAACTCCCATCACCCACTGTAGTCAGGCTGTACTCTCATTCTTCAGGATGGTCAGCCACACTTGCTTCCTCCTCTCCCCCTCCTCCTTGAGGTCATAGGGTGTGGTATGATGGTCACAGTAGGGAAAAATCCAAACAGCCCAGTCCCCATGCCTCCGTGTCCTCACCCCAAAACTCACCAGCTTATGCTTCACAATCTGCTTAGACCCTCAGGGATCCTGTATCACCACATGAAGGGAGAACCCCACGGTTGGTCAGGGGCTCTTCCTGGTGGCTTCAGAGAGCCCTGTAGGGTGCGACGTGATGGACTTGTCAGCCTATCCTTGAGGCTGAGGCTGTGCACCAGCTGAGCAGGCTCCGGGATGTGGAGCTGCCTCCAAGGCAGTGTGTCCTCCTCTGTTTATATAGCAGAAACCAGAGCTGGCCTCTGGGGATGGGGGGGAGTTGCTTCAGGCCCTCTTGGCTGGGCCTGACTTTGGCCCAGGTCAGCAAGAGCCCAAAATAGTCAGCTGACGGGAGCCCCGGCATGAGCGTGACCCTGGGCTCGTGCCCGGGCCTGGCAGACAGGTGCCCACGTCACAAGACCAGCAGCCCTAGCACTCATGGGGCTCGGCTGGCAGCCCCTCAGGGTGGCCTTGGCAGTGTATCTGGCATGGGAGTCCCACCCAATCACCACCATCACCCAGACAACGGGATAAACATAAGGAATTCTGCCCACCACGGCTGCTGTATACCCAGAGGGAAAGCTGGGCACACAAGAAGCTGGGGCTGGGCTGCGGGTAGTGGTAAAGGCTGAGCAAATGGAGGGACACCTGGCCACTGCTGTCATCTTCACTCACGTGCTTCCCAAGTCCAGATTTCCGGCTGACTAGGGAACACCTGCTTCGCCCACTTACAGTAATTCCTCTCCCTAAGGCTGGTGGCACAGAGCCTACTGCCAGCAGGAGGCCAGGTGCACACACAGCCCAGTCCCCAGAACAGGAGGCCCTGCTTCCAAGAGCTTTCCCTTCCACATAGGCTCGGAATGGAAACTCCTCCTTCCTGTCCCAGTCCTCTAGGACTCTCTGAGCCCTGAACACTAACCCTGCATAAGCCCACAGTGTTTGGGACTGTGAGTGGAGACGCTGAGCTGGCTCCTGTTTTCTCAGGGATCTCCCAAGGCCTGAGGGGGCTGTTGCTCAGAGATGGCCTGCTGTCTTGGGGAAGGAGGAAGGGAATCACAGGGCCCCTGTCCATGTGCCAATATGAGCTCTCCCTCCTCAGGCATGGTAACCAGGACTACAGTGCCCTTATCCTATCCCAGTATGTCAGGTGCCCCAGGAAGGCCAGATAGAAACTCCATTCCTACCCTCTACCCTGCACCGCAGAGCCACTTGTGCCTTTTCTAGATGCACCCTCAGACAAGGAAGGCATGTCCTCCACCCTGAGACCAAGTTTCTGGGCTGGTCAGAAGCCCAGGAAACCTGGATCCTAGGCTTACTGCAGGATCCTTGGAAAGTCACTTCTCCCTTCTGTAGCTCCATTTCCTCATCTCCAAGAGGTGGAGATATGCTAGATGACCAATGATCCCTATGGTCAGTCACAAGTCCGGTTCCCTCTCAAGGATATTGGATGAATAATGGAAGTCTGTCTCTGCCTTTCCATTCAAAGAGGGCACCCCTCCCCAATCCCATAGACCCCATAGAACCTACAGGTTTGTCATGATGAAGAGGGATGCCCACCACCCTTTCAGAGAGGGAGGGCTGGCCCAGGCCTTCCCTTTGTGCACTCTGCTATGCAGTGTTTACATCTGGACACAGGCCAGCTGCCCCCTGCCATGGCTGTCCCACTATACTCCCTGCCCAGCCCCCAGCGACCTTATACCACTCTACCAGCTTCCTGGAACCAGGCACATGCTGCCTTGGGAACAAATGTCATCTTCCCTCCCCCCACTAGCCCTTGTCACCCGGGCCCAGAGACCTCCAGCTCATCCTGCTCAGAAAATAAGGCTTCCCCCATACCCACCTCCGCATTACCTCCACCTCTGAAGAAATCAGATCTTCCCATGCTGAGCAGAACTGTGCCTGCCACCTCTGCAGGGCTTCCCCCTCCATCCCCCAAACCACATCCGCTTCATGCAGCTCCACACCCACCTCTGTCCCAAACCCCACCTGCTCGGAGGCCCCAGGGGTGTTCAAAGGACAACAGCAGAGCACTTACCTCTCTGGATGAGCCAACAGGCCTTGGCCAGCATTCACACTACCTCTCAGCATTCAGGGCCAGGCAGAAGGAGCCAGGATACCAGGGAGGGGCAGGAGCTGGCC
This sequence comes from Galagoides demidoff, assembly GCA_963574575.1. Lineage (NCBI taxonomy): Eukaryota > Metazoa > Chordata > Mammalia > Primates > Galagidae > Galagoides > Galagoides demidoff. The sequence continues at coordinate 19,947 of CAUYQV010003749.1, forward strand.
TCTGTCCATGGTGGAGGCCTATGGAGGGAGAGTCAGTGTAAGAGAAACCAGCCAGCAGATACGTTCCCTGGAGTCAGTACAGCAGGAAACACAGCAGGAGCAGGGCCTAGGCCACAAGAGGGGGACAAGCCAGTCCAGGGACCTCTCTAGGCTGGTAGTCCAAGCCTGGGGGCCCATGCCTCAGGCAATCAGCTCTGAGGGTGTTGGGTGTGGTCAGGAGCTGCAGGCAGCATCTGGGCATCCCAGAGCCCCAGAGACAAATACCAGCCCCTGGCCCCTCTGCCTCATACCCCTCCCAGCTCTCAGCCCTTGATGTACACAAAAGGGCATTTTGCAGGCAGAGAGAAGGGAGCTATTGTGAGCACAGAGCAGAATATCCCTCTCTTTTTAAGGGGCTCCAGCTCAGCCCCTGAAATCTTTCTCAGAGGCCCTGAAAGGGCAGGGGCTCCACGCCCTATCTCAGGCAGTCCAACCTTCTAACCAGAGCAAAGGGAACTCTCAGAAATCTCTGTGGAGAACTCCAGTCCCTAAATGGGAAGGCCCAACTTAAGAATAGAGCAGTTAGGAGCTCGAACTGTCTGGGTTCAGATCCTGGCTCCCTCAATTATCACCTTGAGCAAATAACATAATCTCATTGTGTCTCACATTCCTCGTCTGTACAAATGATGTAATCTCTAAACTTAACAATTACAGGGGGCCACGTATGGTGGCTCATGCCTGCAGTCCCAGTCCCAGCTACTTAGAAGGCTGAGGCAGGAGGATCGCTAGAGACCGGGAGTTCAATGTTATAGTGAGCTATGATAACACCACTGCGCTTCAGCCTGGGGAACAGCAAAGTGAGACCCTGTCTCAAACAAGAAAAAGAAAGAAAGAAAAAAGCAAAACAAAACAAAACAATCATCGGGTTATCATCAGGCTCACAAGGATTTAAAGTGGGGCAGTGCCTGTGGCTCAAAGGAGTAGGGTGCCGGCCCCATGTACCAGAGGTGGCGGGTTCAAACCCGGCCCCGGCCAAAAACTACAAAAAAAAAAAAAAAAGGATTTAAAGTGTAAAGGACTTAGACTAGTGCTGTATACACCTGCTTGCTACCGACCCATTATTAGGAGAAATTATATGAGGACACACAGAAGCTAACCCTAGACTGTCCTTGCACATCTAAACCACTTCTGAGCACCAAGCCTCTCCTGGGTGGAAGCCAATTGCGTGCCCACTCCACCCTCAGCCTCTTCAGCTCTCTCTGCCCCACTGGGGCCAATGCCTCCTTCAGCCAGGGCACCACAACCCATACCTCCCCTTCTCTTCTCCCATCTCATCCAGTGCTCTTCTCTTAACTAGACTCAGAGGGAGGGCAGGACCAGCCAAGCCTTGGCCCTCACTGGTTACTGGACTGCCTCATGCAGAGAAGAGGTCTGGGAAAGAAGTGGATGTTTTCATGTTGGGAGTTGGGGGCAAGAAGCAGGGCCCCAGAGGGTGAGCAATGGGCATTCTCACCTTCTCATCCTCTCGACCTCTGCTCCAGAGTCCAAAGACCAAAAGGAGCTCCTCTGACCATGGTACCCAGATTCTCTCAGCACCACTCATGTTCCTGTGGCTATCATGGGGATCAGGAAGTGAAGGCCACAGGAGAAAAGGAGGGCAGAAGGGAAGACTGGAACATCTGGAGCACTTTCAACTCCAAAAGGAAAGTAAAACGAGGTTTCAAACCTGCCCCAGCCCACGGACTACACCTGCTTCCTGGAATGACAGTGCCATCCTCCCAAGCCCCGGAAATGAGTCTGTATGTGCACCTAGCCTTCCCTTTTCTCCCTACCAGCCCACAGCTGAGGAGGAAGAGAAGGGAGGGCCAAACTCTACCTACCACAGTCAGGCCAACCTGAGTACCCAGACCTCCCCATCTGTGTCTGGCTCCCACATGGTGCCCCTAAATGATCCCTAACATCTTAGAATAAGGATCTGATACCCTCTCTTGTCCCAGATCAAAATCCCCCCCCCAACAGTCACACTGCAAGCACTTACTGAAGACCCTCCAGGGGCTGGGCAGTGTCCCCTGAACAGACAGAGCAAAGAATGAGCCCAACAAGGTCCCAGAGCCCCAGGAGCTCATGGTGGGAAAGTGATCCACAATCAGCTACTATAGTCAGCACAGCGCAGAGGGCAAACTAAGGGCTAAGTAGACATGGAGGAGGAGAAAGTGGTCCCCCCAAATGGGATAGAGCATCAGGCCAGACAACAATACCCTGCTCCTGTTCCCCTCCTCACCTCACCTCATCCACCCCACTCACAGTGCTCCAGCCTCACGGGCCTTCATTCCCCACCCACAGCCTTTGCACTGGCTGTTCCTCTACCTGGAAAGTCACTGCCCTATGTCTGGATGGCTGGCTCCACCTCAGCAATTGGACTGTGATTCCCATGTCATTTCCTCAAATAGCCTGCACCCTCGCACCACATTAGCTCACTTTAAGTCTCTCCATAGGCCTAATGTTCTTCATGTGTTCGCTTGTTTATCACCAGTCTACCCAACTAGAACATGTCTGTCTCAATCCCCGCAGTCTCCAGTCTCCAACCCTGCTCAACACAAGCAGGTGCTCAGTAACTGTGTGTAGAATGTGGGGCGGAGGGACCCACACATGCCTGCACTGGAGCTGGGCTGCGAGGAGGGTCAGCTAGGTGGACAGAGCATTCCAGCTGAGGGGCTATCCAATCCTGACTGCAGCTTTGTCCCCTTCCTGGGCCCACCAGAAACCTCCTTCTATTCCTTCCTATCAAGTGTTGAGTCTTCTTGTAACCAAACTTCTCTTTGCAACAGGACATGGCTGACAGACTCTCTGCAACCCTGGTGACCTCCTGGGCACAAACTCTACATTGGCCAATGTCCCCACTGAAAAATGGGCATGTTGCTATTATTAGCAATACCAACAGCAGCTAATATTTGTTGAACATGTGCTAGATACATTACTAATCATTTTACATGCATTTTCTCATCTCAGCCTCACAATGCTATGAGAAGGAATTATTATTATGCATATTTTACCAATGAGGAAACTAAGGCCCAGAAATGTTAAGCAACCTGTCCAAGGTCACACAGCTAGGAATTGGCAAAGCTGGGATCAGAACCCAGGGGGGCTCAACCAGATAGCCCAGGACCAAACATCCTCCCCAAACCTCCTTGGACCTATTTAGTGGATAGAGGCCTCAGATTGCACAGAGGAGTCTGACTGCCCCCACCCAGGGAGCAAGTGGGAAGCTGGTGGCCTGGGTTGCTGGGTGTTTGAGCCAGTCACTGGGCCTAACTCCAGAGCTGATCTTAACCGCAGCACAGGTCTTGGTATTTATCATCAGTCATGTTCATCTTGTTAGTCTTGGCCCATCCTTCCGCACTGTTGCTTTCGTTTAGAATCTTGATTTTATCATACTGTACACTTGTCATTCCTCTCATCGTTGGATCACTACAAAGAGTCAGCTGGCTGCCTTTTCCAGTCTTCATCCAAGTGGCTGATCTAAATGTTCACTTAGAGTAACTCTAGGATCAACCCCTGTAGCCACTACTACAAGGGGCCCAAAGCCAGGCGACAGTAGCCCCTAATGCATCAACACTCTTTGGGTGTAACGGTTGTGAACGTACCTACCTCCTCGCAGTCTGCGTTTTCTCAGCGCACTAGCCCCAAACCCAAATTAATGATTCTCTCTGATCCACCTCTGCAGCATTTCTCTTGTCCCCCACGTCACCTATCCAAAATGGAGACGTAAAAAGGGGATGTCCCAATGTCAAGAACTCTGCCCTCCGCTCTCCCCCATACACAAGGCCACTATCTAGAGAGAAGACGCTGCGGCTGCAAACAACCCCCGAGACTCAAGTCCGAATCCCAGCTCTACGCTGAGCCCCTCTTCAGCTTTGGTTTCTCTACTCAGTCCCATGAAGGGGATGCGTCGCGCAATGCCTGTCCCTTCCAGCTGGGTCTCCTGGCAGCCGAGCTCCAGAGCTCCTGGAACCCGTTCCCCACAGCCGGCGGGGAAATGGAAGGAATTTCTCTGGCGGGCCACCTCCAGCGCCCCTCGCGGGCCAAACCCCACCCTTGGCGGGCTGGGGAGAGACAGCGTTGGCCGTCGCACTCGGGGGCTGACTCGCAGCCAGCGGGTTCCGCTGGAAATCCAGTCCCTTCCCCCACTCCTCAGTTTCCAAGCAGGACTCCCCGCGTGGCACCGAGCCCGTCCCAAGGGATACACCGCAAGTCCCCGGCCTCTCCGGGGGACCCCCTGACGCCCTCCCCCGGCAGCCCCCTCACCTGGCCCGGCGGGCTCGGCTCGCATCTCCACCCCCGCTTTCCGGGGCCCCGCACCGGCCGGCTCGGAGCCGCTCCACGCAGCAGGGGCGCCCATGCCGGGAAGCCGGGGGTCGCGGGGGCCCAACCAATCCTGCCGCCGCCACCTCGCGATCCTGCAGCCGCGCAGCTGCGGCTCGGAGCCCCCCCGCCCCCGGAGAGCCCCCAGCCCCGCGGTTCCGGCCGCGGCCGCGCCCCCCGCCCCCGCGGCCGCCCGCGCGCCGTCGCGGCCCGGGCGCGCCTCCCCCGGCGGGCGGGCTGGGACCGTGACGCGCGCCCATTGACGTCTCCGGAATCCCGGCGGCGGCGGCCGACGCAGCCTCATCAATGGGGCTAAAAATAGCGGCTCCCGGAATAGCTGCGAGCGCCCCGCCCCGCGTCCCCCCCAGCGCACCCGCTGCACACCCTGTTACATAACCCGCTCCGCTGCGGCTGGGTAGGGGTAGCTGGTTTTCAGGTGAGAGTTCCGAGGCCTCGCTAACACCTCCCGGAGGCAGCAAACCAGAACTCCATTATAAATTTACCTGGGGCTTCCCCTGAGCAAGAAGTGGAAAGAGTGAGGCTCAGAGAGGCCCGACGCTGTGCCCAAAGTCACACAGCGATTATGCAGCTTATGGGGACAGGGCCCCAGGCATCTGAGCCTGTGGTCACCGTGCTCCCCGGCCTCCTCCGGCATTTCTTGGCCTGCATGCCACCCCAAAGGCAAGGGATGCAGGTAGAAGAGCAAGCCGCTTCCACACAAGAAGGCAGTTTACAGAGAAAAAGGACTTCTCCAGAGTGTGAAATTTCTCCTGAAAAGAAGCACTCCCAGAGCCAGGGGTGCAGGCAGAGGCAAAGTCCAGGTGATGGATTCACTGATCTGGCTGCTCCTATACTACTGTGTGACCTAGGACAAGTCACTTAACCTCTCTGATGCTCCATTTCCTCACCTACAAAATGAGTATAGTAATACTATCCACCTTTTCTGGTGATCAAGGCAAAGGAACAGCTGTGAAGGTGCCTCGTACACAGTAGTCACTCAGAGTTAGTTCTCTTCCTTGCTTTCTCCTAGGATTCCAAAGGAGTGCCTAATGCAGGAAATACTTAGAGGCCTACCACAGAGGCCAGGAAGCCCTGGAAGGCCCACCCTCCTCTGACCAGACTCTCCAAGCACAGGCCTCCCCAGTGAGACCCTTCCTGAGAATAGGGGTACTTGGGAAGTTTCTCCTTCCCATGTGACTGGAGTCCTCTTTGGAAATGAGAGAACCATCTTGTCCTGAGCAAATCCTGTTCCCCCAACAGTTGCCCACTCAGGAGTGACTGGTCAGGAAACCACTATTCAGTAAGGCCAAGGTTGGAGCAATGAGGCTGGGGTCTGGCTGGGTGGGGTTGGGGGCTATCATATCTGTTCCTGCACTGCCAGACCAGAGGGGAACACCATTAGGAACGATCCAGGCCTGTGCCCTGCTGCACCACTCTCTAGCCCCTACTTAATTTTGGAGCCACCTTAAATTTTGAGCATGTTATACAATCCTCAGCACCCGAGCCAGGCCCCACGCAGCAAAGAATCTCCTGCATTCAAAATTCTCCAAAAGGGTCCCCACACCCCCACTGAGCCCTCATTCCAGGGGCCAAATTCCTCTCCCCACTCCCCTGCCCACCCCTAGAAATCCTTTTCTGGACCTATCCTAAATTTCTGGTGCAACTAAGATCTCCCTTTCTCTCCTTCATAATGATCCCAGCAACCTTTTTTTTTTTTTTCCTCAAAATCACCTTTTCAAAACCTGTATGTTTCTCTTCCAGATTCAAGTGTTAGGTCAATTACAGATAAACTGAGGCTTCAAAAATGGCAGAGTGTGGGGTAGAGGGTAAGGGGCCAGCTTTTCTTCTCTTGCCCCACTACCTCCCTCCTTCCTACCCCAGCAGCTCCTTTCAAATGGGCTTCCTAAAGAAGCAACTACCCCCACCTCTTCTTTTTCTTTCTTGTTCCATAAGTCTAACTTTTGAAATACATTTTAAAATATTTGCCTGTGTAGGAGAAATACATTTATTTAGACAGGAAGGGAAAAAAAAGACTCAGTTACCAGTTTTTCCATGAAGGCTTCCAGCCCACAGAGGTCTCTCCTTTCCATAAATACTTTTAGCACAACTTGTCTTTATTATATACTCTCCTATTTATAATCAAATATATATGTTAAAATGTGTAATTCTAAAACATACACACTTTAGGTGGCTTGAGAGGGCAGCATGACATGGTGGGAGAAACACAGCCTCAAGAGGCCTGGGCTTGATAATGGTTATAGGGAAGACTGTGGAGGTGCCTTTTACACAGCAGGCACTCAGAGCTAGTTTTCTTCCTTGATTTCCTCTAGGAGTCTGACTTCTCCAACCCACAAAAGATTCCAACTGTTACCAGCTGTGTGACTTCAGAAAAGTCATTTGCCCTCTCTGGGCTTGAGTTTCTTCATTTGAAACATGAAGATGATAACATAACTACCTCACAGGGATGTCATTGAGAGTGCAGTGGGCTGGGTGCCTGGCTTATGCCTGTAATCCTAATACTCTGAGAGGTGGAGGCAGGAGGATCCCTTGAGCCAAGGAATTAGAGACCTGCCTCTGCAAGACTGAGACCCATCTTTACTAAAATTATAGAAAAAAAAATTAGCCGGCTCGGCGCCTGTGGCTCAATCGGCTAAGGCGCCAGCCACATACACCCAAGGTGGCGGGTTCGAATCCCCAGCCCGGGCCCGCCAAACAACAATGATGGCTGCAACCAAAAAATGGCCGGGC
>CAUYQV010003766.1:0-31868 GCA_963574575.1 Galagoides demidoff
AGTAATTTGTCCAAAGCCATAGAACTATGCAGAGACAGAAGTAAGCTTTTCATCCTAGCCTGCTGGCTGCAGAGCCCCATCCTTACCATGGGGCCTCTCTTACAACTGTGTCTGTGGTTATTTGCAATTTATTTTTCTCACCCACTAGAGTATAAGCTTATTGAAGGCAGTTATATGTTAATTTTCTTTGTTTCCCAAGCTGCAAGTGTAGGTTACAGTGCATATATGCATGTATGAAGTCTGGATTTTTCCTAATTGAACAGATAGAGAAGGATGGTACCATGCTTGGAAGATGAGATATAGAAGGCTGTAGGAATTTACATGCAATTAAATATTCATCCACAGTGTCCCTGGTGAAAGTACACAATGGAGTCACAAGCAGCAGGCCAATTAAAATAATCCACATTCTGTGTCTTTAAAAATGTTTGTTTTTCTTACTTAAAATCTCTGTGATTTCCTACTAGGAAAGGTGAAATGGGACAGAAGACATCATTAGACTTAAATGTGAAGGAATCTTCAGGATATAAAACCACACACATATTCTAACACCTATCAAAAATAAATATTTATTATTTTCAAGATAATTCTTTACAGTGCTTTAAAATGTTGCTTTTTTATTACTGTACTTCTATTACTTTGACACCATTACCAATAAATATTGTTTTAGTATAATGAATCTAAAACATATAATTTATCTAATATACGGTAGAAAATTAAAGAATTTACTTGCTTATTTGACCATAATACAAATGACCAGAAATTGTTTTGATCTAAACCTTTCCACTGAATTTTTATCATGAAACTGAAATGTAATACCTTCCCTGGCTTCACGCTCACCATCTGAAGCTATTTTTTGTTTGTTTCTTTGTTTTTATAAGTCTCCCAAGGAAGTCTCTGCACCCATGACAGCACAAAGCAGCTTGGAGTCCTTTGCCTGAAGGTTATGGTGGATGATGCCCATTTCATTTGCATCATTTAAAAGTAATTCCTGAGACATTCTTTCATCCTAATCACAGTTAGTAAATGTTTTCAGACTCTGGCAAAACAGCATGTGAAGTAAAAAGTATAAATACATATGATTTCTCACACCTAATTATTTTGAAGATTTTTATTATTTCATTAGATTACTTTGTATATTGTTTTACTTACTAATTTATTGGATACAGTGTTGCCAAAGACAGAAGGGGATCTCTGCGGTGGCTTTGGAATGAGCTCTTTGCCTCTGTTTATTCAAGTCTCTGGTTACATTAACCTTGTAACTTATTTTCTCCAAGAGGAAGAAACATGGCCCATAAACGTGCCAGAGAGAAGCTTGTATTGCCTTTTTCCAGAGCATCAGCCCAGACCGTCCCAAACCTGGAATGCTGCACTGCCATCTGGGGATAAAGTCTTAACAGTACACTCACTGTTCAGCTGAGATGGATGGGGGGGTTCCACAACAGTCAGAAGAAATTGGAAGCAATGAGAATTTTTCTAAGATACAGTGTGAAGTCAAGTGTTACATTTTGGGTTATTTCTCCAAAGCAAAATATGTATATCTAAATCCATACCTAATGTGAAAAATAGGGTTCTGTCGTGATGACATAACACTTTATTTTATTATGTTCTATTTCCTTTAAGTCAAAATTTGAACCTAAAGGTGTTTTAAAAATTATTTGGCATAAGCTCTTTATTGCAGAGATGATGAAAGGGAAAGCCAAATATTTCTATACTTTGCCACACCAGTGTCACATAACTAACTAGTAGTAGATCCCAAACATATAAGTCTCCCATCTCCCAAAAGAAGGTCTTTTTATCTGTAAGACCCTGGTCCCACATTATCAGAACACAGATGCTTCCCGATCGACTACAGCCATTTACCTCGTAGTCCAGTACACGTACCTGTGACTCACCATCCTGCTGATTTTCAGGTTCTAGGACATCCATTCCTTTAGTGGAAGGCAGATAAGATATTAAGGTGGAGAAAGAGGTGTCCCTGATTGACTTTGGAGCTCATTTTAGAGACTCTTATACTTATCCTTTATTAATCTTTTGATAATTATCTTTCACAAAGCCCTGAGCTATTGGTGCATTAAAGAGAGAAATAAGAAATAAAAATTTTTAGTCCATGTATAATTACCATTATAATTAATAAAGCCAAAACACACTAATTTGAGTTAGTGAGATAACTAATAGCTGAGTTATATAGGAAGTAGAAATAAATCATAAGTTACCCCCAAAATTGCTTCATGTGGTTAAGTAGGTTTAGTTTTTTTCCTACAAATTGTTAACATATTTGTTACGTGTAAGCAATAATGCTATCACTCATTAATTAATGTGTTTATTAATGTTACACTATTTCTATTAAAAAGGATCGAGCACATTGTTGTTATGAACTAAAACTCATCCTTACTGTCACCAACATTCAGAATCACACTTTGCTGTGTATGGGATTCCCGAAGGTCTTATCCTAGATTCAGGAAATAGCTGAGGCTTCCTGGGAATCTCTCCATGGCTTCTGAGCACCTGCCTAATCCTTTAAGCCAGTGGTTCTCAACCTTCCTAATGCCGCGACCCTTTAGTACAATTCCTTATGAGACCCCCAACCATAAAATTATTATTGTTGCTACTTTATAACTGTAATTTTGCTACTGTTAGGAATCATAATGTGATATCTGATATGCAGGATGTATTTTCATTGTTACAAAGGGGTTACAACCCAGAGGTTGGGAACTGCTGTTTTAATGCCTTATTCCTGAGCCACACCCTTGATAGTCTGAAAGCCAAAAGGCACAGAGTGCTTTGAGTTTGGAGTAATTGACTACAGGTGCTATTTATCAGGGCAGGTGCGAGCATAATTACTACCAAGAGGCACAGAGTTCATGAGCCCTTAACCCACTGAGGGGATATAAAGAAGAGAATGCTTAGAAGAAATGAATGATGGCCAGATCAAATTAGTACTAATAGAACTCAGAGTGGAAGGATCTGTTTAAGCTTTTTTAAATTGCAACCCATGGCAAAAATAAATTTTACTGTCAGCTACGCACACATACATGTGCATAAATTAAGCATATGAACATCTGTTCAAATGCTATAACAGAGAAATATAAAGTGATGATGATTTTTAAAAGAAAGAAGTTCATTTCTCCCATGTGAAATTGCAAATGGGCAGGGCGGGGCCTGGAAGGGCAATTACATTTCAACATGAGTTTTGATGGGGGTGGGGGCGGGGGGCATCAAACATACCACAAATGGTCTTCTCCTAAAGCACATGCAACTTCAGTTCATACCCACTGCCAGGACTCATCATGCAGTCACATCCAAAATAGGTCAAAAAATACAGGTTTTAGCTGAGCCGCCACGTGGTGAACATTAATATTCAGTACAAAGACATGCTAGGTAGGGTCATTCTGATTTTTTTTTTTTCAAACAAGAAGAGAAGTCTCAGGTGGCACCTGTGGCTCAAAGGAGAAGGGTGCCGGCCCCATATGCCAGAGGCAGTGGGTTCAAACCCAGCCCCGGCCAAAAGCTGCAAAAAAAAAAAAAAAAAAAAAAAAACCAAGAAGAAGAAGAAGAGAAGTCTCCCCAAGTGCAAAATAGGGTCAAATACAATAAAAGTTTCTCATTTATGTTTTGCATTTGTTGAGAGGCCCAGGCTGATGTTGGCTCTACACATTCACTATGTGGACTCCACTGCTGGAGAGTGAGAGAGGTGTTCTCGCCTTCCCATTGGCAGGGGAGTGAGAAAGGAAGGTGGAGCAGGTACTCATGTTTCTTAAAGACCTTGGCCAAGAAATGACAGATCTCACATGTACTCACGGGAAGCAGTTCTATGATCCTGTGTGGATACAAGGAGGTATACAAAATAACAGTTTCTGGATGAACATCCCTTTGCCAAGACCAGCTCCGTAGGGAAGGAGTTTGGTAGGAAGGTGTTTTTTTCTGCAACAGAAAAGGAAAATGAATATTGACGTCTACTTTAGTGTTCGGCATCATTGCTCATTTAAATCATAACTGTCTTCTCAATCATCATTAAAACATAGTCCTGCCCTCCCCCTCTCCAAGAAAGCCAATTGAACAGTCCTGTCCAGCCAGGCACGGTGGCTCACGCCTGTAATTCCAGCCCTTGGGAGGCTGAGATGGGCAGATTGCCTGAGCTTAGGAATTTGAGACCAGCCTGAGCAAGAGTGAGACCCCATCTCTAAAAAATAGCTGGACGTTGTGGCGGGTTCCTGTAGTACCAGCTACTTTGGAGGTTGAGGCAAGAGAATTGCTTAAGCCCAAGACTTTGAGGTTGTGATGCCACGACCCTGTACTGAGGGCAACATAATGAGACTTTGTCTCAAAAAAAAAAAAAAAAAAGTTCTGTCCAGTCCCTGCATCCTGATCCAAGTCTTGCATATCTGGGTGACATGCATTTCTATCAAGACTGAAAGTGGGGTCTCGTGAATTGGCCATCTATAAATCAAAATTAAGTTAACTCATGAATTAATAATCTATAAGTCAAAATTAAGTTAATTGGTCTCATCCTCCCCAACCAGAAACAGGATAGACATGACAAAAGAAAACTTCAATTTTTAAAAAAGAAGAAAACAGCACAGCAGAGTCCAGCTGGGTTTGCAGTCATGGAAGTGGACTAGTTTCCCGTGTTGAGCTGTCCGGCAGCTCTTGATTCCATGCCCTGCGGCAGAGCAGACCTCCTTGGCCATTATCCTCGGAATAGGTGATTTTGCCTGCAGGGAGATTCCTGCATATCCATTATCACCAAGGCCATGGATCACATAGATATTGGAGAGTATCACCAACTCGGGAGCTTCACAATGGTGGTCCCCTGCTTCCTGGTGGTCGGCACGGGTTTAAAGGGACACAGTGAAACACTTTTATAATCTTGGAGCGTGGCTTCTTTGCCAAAACAAAGCAGCAAAAAACTTTAGTAGGTCTGTGGACTCCATTTCCATCAGTTCTGGTTGCAAGTAAATAAAGGCAATGTTCTCATCTGGGTGTTACTTTTCAGCCTGAAAAATCTGGTCTTTTGTTTACTTGCTTCTGTGAGCTGTCAGTCTCCCTCTTGCTCAATTTAATAGTGACCACGTTAAGGAGAAATAAAACCACTGACTCCAGTAGGAAGGCAACATTTTTAATCTAATGCTTCCCACTGGGCTGGCTTCCTCTGTCTGGTAGTCTTAATGGTTTTGTCCACTCTTATCTTCTGTTCAGACTGTTGCTTGATTTAGAGAGTGGTTTTATCACTGCCTCAGTTTGGGCACAGAAGCCTTTGTTTTCTGTCAGGACTGATTTATAAAGCTCTGAATTATAAGACTCTTAGTTTAGATCAGAGGCAAAGAAAAAAAAAACCAAGAAACTTAGCTTATAAGAACTGTACTTTCTCTTATTTTTGTCCTTGCAAGTGGCTAGTGGTAACTAAGGTTATCAATAGTAAGACTTTGATGTGTGGCAAAATTAAAACAATTTTTTTTAATCCCAGACAATAGGCACTAAGAATATAAGAGAAGCCTTGGTTGGCAAATAGTCAAGGCCTTGCCAAGTAAAGTTCAAGAAACTTCTTGTCACAGTAGATTTATTATCATTACCTATTCAGTCCAAGTACTGTGTCCTCACTCCCTCACGGGTAATCACTAAGCCAATAGGATATTTGTAAGTGTTGTTTCTGTAGCCCCACACAATTCAACCATGATCAGAGAGAATTCACAATAATAAAAGCTCAAATGAGAGGCGTTTGTTTATCTCTTAATTATAAGTTAGCCAAGATGCCCACAGATGATACAGGGCTCCATAATCATCAGGGTTCCAGGGTCATTTGATCTTGTCTGGCCATTTCCTTGTTATTTATTTATTTATTGTGGTTCTCTTTTCAAATTAATATGAGGGTAACAAATTTTTATATTACATCGTTTTTAATTCTAAGGTAAAGTTCAAGTTGTAGCTGAGCCCTGAACACCCTCACACTGTGCACATTAGGTGAGGTCCGCCAATTGTTCTGTAGTTTCTCTTCAGTGGTACAAGCTGCTGCTCTAACTCTCCCCAATATGGCTGCGTGCCAGCTAAAGAAAGAAGTCAGGTGAACAAGGGGGTTACATTGCCCTTTCACAAAGGCACAACCTCAGAGTAGCATAATTCCCTTCTGTTCACCCTCCTTTAGCTGGAAGTCATGTGGCCAAACAGCCTGAAGGTGGCTGGGATGTAGTGAAATGTAGTTGTTTATCATTTAAGAGGGGAACAGGCACTGAGGGAAATCTAACAATCTTTTCTATTCATTTAACTGTGTATGTAGCTGAAACAAATATTTAACAGCACAAAATCTGACCTAACTACTTGCATAATAATACCCTTTGATATTTTCTGCTCACCTATTCCAGTGAAAATTCTGGTCAAACTCATAAAATTAATTTCTCCATCTGGTGCATCAAAATTATCAGTTTTCAATATGTGGATCCATAATTACTAAAGGACTCTTAGATTTGGACAAAAATCTCAGGAACAAACAAAGAAACACCCTACTCTTAGATACAAGGCACAACAACAAAAAGAGAAGAAAGGGGAAATAAATCTTTCCTATTAGCCTTTAATAGACACTAAGTTCTTCACGATTAGAGATAAAAAGCTTAAAGATGCAAGAGCCCAGAGGTGGGAACGCAGGAGTGCAAATGAGTTGTAGTGGGTGTGACACCCACAGGGTAACAACAGTTTACTACTTTTGCTATTCAAAAGAAAAAACAATGCCTCCATTATCATACCCCCAATTCTTAGCCTCCCTCTGTGTTCCCAGTCACATCCCTTTCGGACTGCTTTTACCCAGCCCAGGACCAGGACTTAGAAAATTGCCTGCCTTGTCCAGCACAGGTGTGAGGGGTAGGTGTACTCTGTATGGTTTCACAATAGAAAAACACAAATGTGCACTTTTAAAGAACTGATTATTTTCTCTCTCTTTTTTAAAATATCCGGTTTGGAATTTTGTGATATCTGAGGAAAATAAACACTAATCCTCAGCAAATAAAAATTTCAATAATGAATAAGATTTTGCAAGTGTTCAAACTCAAATGAATCTTAGACAAAGCTTCTGGCTAAAAATATGGCTGAATTTTCAGAGAATGTGATGATGCTAAACTTTGATGCTTTTAAGTTTTGAAATATATATATTTTTAAAATTAAATTGCTTGTATGTCATTAACACTTTTAATTGTAGAAGCCTTCAAATGCAACATCTGATAAGTGTTTCCACAGCAGACATAAAATAGCAAATCCATTTTAAAGTAAGATGGTGTTATTTCGTCTATTGCAACAAGCCTACAAACAATCTGATTGAGCTGCAGCAGCCTCCTCTGTCATGAGAAATCCGATGTATTTATCACTTTCCACTCCTCTTCCATTCAGCCCCACTCTGTAAATGGTGGTATTTCCATAAAATAGTATGATATCCAGAAGCAAATTTGTCACTGATGATTAGAAGACACTGTTTATCATAAAGCATAGATTTTTTGCTCACATACATCAGCAGACAAAGGGCAAGTCCAAACAGATGGGTGGACATGAATGTGTTGTAGAATTATGTCTCCCTTTCCTGTTCACGCCTTCCTCGACCCCTCCCTCCATGCTTCACTGTGGCCACCACAGAGAGGAATCAAGCTAAACTCGCTGTGTTGTTTGGCTCACACAATCTGCATAGTGACCCACATTAGCCCACTTACGCATGCAAATGTTAGCTTCAGATAACATCCCTCTGTGTCTTGTCCTGGAAGCCTGAGGTGCTCAGTCAACCTAAATGCTATGTGGCTCCTGCTCAAACTTGTGCTCATGGCATCTGCTTTATGTGGAATAAGTTTTCTCCTTGTAGTAGCCTTGCTTCTATCTTTCTCTTGTGTGCTCCCTTAAGAATTTCACATTCCCCTAAAGACTGTATTTTCCATAGGCAGTATAATTTCTTGGTTTTGTGCCTGACCTTTTCTTTAGACCACAGACACCTTAGAAGAATCCGCCTGTCCCCAGCTCATCTTGGGTGCTCCAGCACCGGTAACAGTGCCCTGCATAACAACTCCTTAAGAAAGCCTTCTTAAATGAATTCACAACGACAAGAATGTGAAAGTACTCCTGACAGCCAGAATAAGCAGTTCTGCAGAGTGGGAGTGAAGGGATGGGGAGAGTTTGAGCATGTGGAGGGAGGGAATCCTAGCACACTGCATTGCAGGGAAGTCACCATTAAACATTCACATCTTGCTCATTCTCACTCATGGACATTTTCCAAACTTTCAGTTGATTTGGATTCAATTACAATAATATTTATAAAATATAGATGTTAATGAATTGGGCAAACAATTTTATTCTCTCAGATAGCAGATTGAGATCCTGCCCAAGTCAAGTAATAGGCATCTGTAAGCATCAGATTCTGATCCTAAACCAAGTTTTATAACCTAACTTCTATTATGTGGCAGCTAACGCATCTGTGACAGTTCACACAGAACTTTCTGGGGACTGGTGTCTATCCTCCAAGCCTTCAGAAAGCCTTCTCAAGCAGCCTAGAATTGTTCCTTCTGCAGTATAGAAATCATTAGAATGGTCCTTTGTGTTCTCACAAAAATGTAACAATACGACAGTTGGTTGAGTATTGAATTTACCACGAAATATAACATAATGGTGGAAAGCAACAGATAAATGAATGAATTTTTTTGTAACTAAAATTCTTCCCACAGCTTTTTCAGTTTATAGCTATTATTTATACACTGTTTTTTCGTAGATAAGCTTTAGTTCACATGAACCAGTACATTTTCAATGAAATAACACGGGCTATAGCAAAAAGTACTCACAGGGTTATCCGTTATTCACAGAAAAAGAGAAAGAAGAAACAAACTGCAAGGGAAACACTACAGTTTCATCTCACTGTCTCTGGAGAAGGGCTGAAGGCAAGAAAAACTGTTTTCTTCCCAGGAAGCTTCTCCCAAGGTATTCTTGGAGCCAGACAACGAAGAGACATCATTCTCCTCTTTGGCTCTTTTTATTGTGTCTGAGTTTTGTTTCTTAATATCAGAGAAGGATAATTTGGTGAAAACGATCCAAAATCACTGGATAAAGAGCATGGATCTCGAACTGTGCCTGCAGAAATTGGCACAGCTCAAAAGTCACTGCCAATTCTAGACGGTATAAGAAGTTCTAAAAGAATTCAGACCTCCTCAGAAGTTATTTTGGTGGGGAGAGAATTTAATATCCGCTCTCTCTTTATTGTTCAGGGACACAATGTATCATCATTAACCATAGTCACCTTGCTACATGACAGATCTCTTGAATTCATTCTTCCTCTCTAATGGTAATTGTGTATCCTTTGACCAAGATCTCCCTGTCCTTCCTTATCACCCCACCCTAGAGTAACCACCATTCCATACATTGCTTCTATGAGACTGGACATTTTTGGATTCCACATATGATGAGATCATACGGTATTGTTTTTTCTGTGTCTGCCTCATTTCATTTGACATAGCGTCCTCTAGATGCATCCACATCGTGGCAAATAACAGAATTTTCTTGTTCTTACGAGTGAAAAGGATTCCATTGTGTATATACACCACGTTTTCTTTATCAATTCATCCACTGATAAAGACTGAGATTAATTCTATGTCTTGGTTGCTGTGAGTAGTGTTGCCATAAACACGGGGGTGCACATACCTCTTTGACAATCAATATGTCAAACACACACAGACACACCCTGTAGTAGGACTGCTGGATTGGAAGGTAGCTCACTGTCATCACATAGCTATAGTGACCCCAGCAGCACAGGACTAGCAGAAAAACAGACACACAGGCCCGTTGAACAGAAAAGAGCCCCAGAAATAGATCCACGTGTTACAGCTGACTGATTTTTGGCAAAGGTGCGAAGAATATATGATTGGGAAAGAAAAATTTCTTCAATGAATGCTGCTGGGAAAGCTAAATATTCACACGTGGAAAGATGAAGTTAGGCCCTTATACCATATGAAAAAAATCAACTCAAAATGTATTAAACACTTAATATAAGATCTGAAACTATGAAACTACCGCAAGACAGCGTAGGAGAAAAACTCCATGATAACAGTGTAGGCTATGAGTTTTTGTATATCACCTCAAAAACACATGAAACAAAAGCAAAATATAATTTAATTGCTTCATTTTTCATTTGTTCATAAGCTGAACTTGGTGAGTAGTTGGTGTGTAACTCCCAGTACAGCAGCTCCTGGGGCTGCCATCAGTCACGACAAGTTGCTGATCGTCCAGCAGGGGGAGACAAACACGCAAAGCAGTGAGTACAGTAGCTCCTCCTCATCCTTGGGTTCTATATCCATAGATTCAACAAATGCCGGGTAGAAAAATATTCAAAATAAAAAAAAAAAAAGAATGGCTGCATATGTGATGAATATGTACAGACTTTTTCCCTTGATATTATTCCCTAAATAATACACTATATATACTATGTACATAGAATTTACATTGTATTTGCCATGATGATTTAAAATGTAAAAGAGGATTACCTGCAAATACAACATCATTTTATATAAGGAACTTGAGCACCTGTGGATTTGGTTGTTCCCAGAAGGTCCTGGAACCAGTCTCCCATGGACACCAAGAGACGACTGTGTACGTAATCAGTCTTTAATTGCTCAGATAGCAGTGCCTTAGCACACCTAGAGAATTCTCCCAGCTTAGCAAGGAAAAGCTTTAGAGAACAGGTAACTCATAGAGAAATGTAGAAATGGCAGAGAAAATAAAGAGATGGGGTTCTGAAACAGAAAAGGATATTTAAGAAATTGCAAATATTTTTATATGGCTAGAAAATGGAAAAGTTAAGGTAGAAAAGATATTGACATCATAGATTCCTTTGAAAAGCATGCTAGGTACTTAAATTATCATCTTGAAATCAGAAGTCCTAAACATAAATTCCTAACAGGGAAGACTGGAAGACTATTCAGGGAACTATTCCAACAGTCCAAGAGAAAGACGATAAAGATCTGAATGAATCAGGGAAAGTAAGAATGGATAGAAAGCGGTAAAACCAAGAGATATTAATAAGAAAACATACATAAGGTTTAGTTTGGTGTCTGATGAATATTAATCACTACATATATTTTGACCATATTTGTTGTATTTATTATTTACAACCAGATTCCTTTGAGTAAAGTACTTAGCTCTGGAAAAGCCCTTGATTGTTTAAGGAATGAATGAAGATCTTACTATTCCCAGAATAACATCAAAAATGACTTTAGATCTGAGCATGAGACCTAGGAATATGTGTCCATGGAGACCTGCCAGTCAGAGTTCCTATGTCTTCTCTTCTAGATCATGTTCCTGCTACACAGAAGCACAAAGTTCCCTGTGCATTTGACCTTAGCCTGGACCACAGCTTGCTGTTGCAATCATCCAATGGCCAAATGAGCTGCTGCTATTCACATCCCAAGGCTGGAAGGGTGGCTTAAGGATGGTGCCAGGATGAATGGATTTGGTATCTACAAATGGGGGCACCCCCAATACTATGGGATGGGCACAACAGTGGGTACAGAAGGGCAGCTGGGTCTGCAGGCTGCAGACCAGGACCCCTGGGGATGGGGGTTGACTTTCTCTGTACCACTATATTCTAGCACAGATAAATGAACGTTTTAAGAATTCTAAATTCAGTCCTCACATTCCATGTCATTATGAATGGTTAAGAGTCAAGATTGGAAGATAGAACACATTTAATGATTTAATTTATAATGCTTTAACATGTAAACATAGCATAGTGAGGCCTCTATTTATGCACTCATCCTGAGTTCTATAAAGATTAATGGAACTTTGTGGAAAACAATTTTCTTGAAAACCTTTACTAAATAAAATATTCATATTAGATAAAATTCAACAAATACTTACAAATGCAGAGCTCATTCCTTTATTAAGAAAGTAAGAAATAATCCCAAAGTAAGAAAAACAAAGATGGAAAATATAAAAAGACAGAGATAGGAAGGATATAATGAAACATATCTTCCAAATTAAAGGTGAGAATAAAAAAAAGAGAAACAAAATTTTTGAAGAAATAATGTCTGAGACCTTCCAAAACTATTACTGTTAAGGATACGATTGTTTGTCTTTAGGGAGCCTTAACAAATCCAAAGCTGGCTGAATAGAAATGGATCACACTTAAACTCTTAACAGTAAAAATTCAGAAATAAGAAGAGGGAAGGAGGTTTTCAAAGCAATTATAGAGAAAAGTGGAAACAGGCCCATAGAAATAAAAATAGAACCGATGAGAGACTTCAAACAGCATCACAAGAAGTCAAAAGACAGGAGAATGTAGCCTCTTCATACTTCTGAAAGAAAATAACTATCATTCCAGAATCAAACTATCACTCAAGAGCTAGGGCAAAATAGTAATATTTCCAGATAAAGGCGGACAGTTGATCACAAGTAGAACCTCACTAAAAGGACTTGTTTTGACAAGTAATTAAATCCAGAAAGAAACATTTTACAACCCAATACTTTATTTTATAGCAAAGAAAATGATAAACATGAGTAAATTTAAATAAATATCAGCAGCAAAAACTCATAATTGTCATAATAATAATGTCTAGTTTGGGAAGTGTGATGAATTGAATTACATCTCCCCAACAACCGTTAGTTGAAGTCCTAACCCCTTGTAACTTACGATATCTGGAGACAGGGTCTTTCTATAGATGATCAACTTAAAATGAGGCCATCGGAATGGCCTAATCTAATCTGACTGAAGTCCTAATCAAAAGCAGAAACGTAAACCTAGAGAGAGGCATAAAGAGAAGAAAATAAAAAGAATACGGAGGAATTTAGGGAAAGACGGTCATCTCCAAGCCAAGGAGAGAGGATTGGAGCGGATTCTTTTACGAGAAGAAATGAGAGCCACTGATTACAGTCACCAGCCTCTAAAACTGTGAGACAATCAATTTCTGTTATGTAAGCCACTTGGTTAAAGTAACAAAATAAATAGATTAAAAAATTAGAATTATATAATGATTTGAATTTAAAGATGTGTGACGTGGAAGGTTGTAAAATCTCCTAGTTGTCCATTAAATATCTGAAAAGCACAGTGGATTCTAAGTAGGAAATTTATTTTCCTAAATTAAAACACTGAGAGCCCATAAAGACAAAAAACAAAAATAAAAAAAACCAGAACACTTTCTGAATAGCACGTTTATGTTCTGAACAGAACTGAATACCTAAATATTTATGCTTTTGTAGAATAAGAGATAACTTTTCAGGCAACTTTGATTTTCATACAATTATTATTACATTATTTATATAGAGACTAAAAAATGAATTTTATCTAGTAGTACCTAATATATATATGTTCATAATTTTTTAATGAATCATAATCTAGGTCAGTTTAACATTAATATAGTAATTACCTATATCTTTGACAGAAAGAAAAGTTACTATTTATAACTCATCTCATGAGCAAAGAATTAGTCACTTTAAATGAGTGAAAAGATACTATTTTCAAAACAGAAAATAAAATTTTTAGATTTACTAGAAAAGCATTCATTACTAATTGATCTTTCAGGGGATATACTGTATCTGTTACCCAAAATAGAATTAAAACTAAAAACCACACTTTTTCTACATTTTCATATATTATGTACATCTTGTAAGTAAGTAATACATAAAGATGTGCTAACATTTTAAATGAAGAAATTCTAGGAATATTTGACTAAGGTCGTGGTTTCAAGTTAGAGTTCATTTTGTTATGCTAATAGCAGCATCTGTGGGTGGGATTATTAATCACTGAATGAGGCTCGAAGCCCCAAGCTCAGCAGTTAGGGTGCCGGCCACATGCCCCGGGGTTGGCAGGTTTGAACCCAGCCTGGGCCTGCCAAGCAACAGTGACAACTACACCAAAAAAAATAGCCAGGCATTGTGGCAGGCACCTGTAGTTCAGCTACTTGGGAGGCTGAGGCAAGAGAATCGCTTAAGCCCAAGAGTTGGAGGTTGCTGTGAGCTGTGACCTCATGACACTCAGGGTGACATAGTGAGACTATGTCTCAAAAAAAAAAAAAAGAAAGAAAGAAAGAAAGAAAATCTCTGAATGACAGAGTCTGTATTTTATTTGCTTATTGTTTGACTTAATCCAGGTTTCTCAACGTTGGCCCACAATAGACATATAATTTTTGGTTTTAAACTGTATAATTCTTGGTTGCATCCAGGGGAGAAGGGCTGTGTTAGAAGGTCCTGTGCGCTGTAAGATGTTCAGCGGGACCTCTGGCCCTTACACATTAGATACCAATAGCACCTCCAGGTCCCCCAACTCACAATACTACAATTAAAACCATCTGCAGACATCGCTCTGTGTCCCCAGTGAAGCAACATCACCCTGGTTGAGAAGCGGTGATTTAATTGTGGTATTTCTGGCTAATTGTTTTTTGCTTTTCTTAGAAATACTTCTTCAGTAGTCTCAATTTTATTTAATTATATTTTAGAATATAAATGCACTCAACATATATCCCAGAAACCTTTCTCCCAGGCAATGATCAGCTCCTGAGTAGAAACAGTGACGTCTGTACAAAGCGCGCCTCTCAGGGGTATTTTTAACATAGATCAAAACATTTTTAGTTCTCTAATATGACTACGAGGGAAGCTCATTAGCATTCTTTTTGTCTGGCTCTCTGTATCTGCCAGAGATCTTTGTTTCAAATGGAATTTCAGTGAAAATTCCATTTTAAACAAAGTGGACCTTGAGGACATCTCATGGAATCCAAGGTCAAAATAGCAGTTGGCTATCTTCAGTAAGCCGGAATATTGTAAAGGACCCCAAATATTCTCGCTCTTCTTATTTCTGCTCATATGCCTCCCTTTTTCTCTCATTTTAAACTTACTATTATGAAAAATTTTAACCATACACAACATTAAAAGGAATACAGGCAGTCCCTGAGTTATAAACACATGATATACGTATAACTCAGTACTTAGGAATAGAGGTTGTTACAGGTATAGGTAAATCTTCCTGTTCCAACTAACATACAAATTCCAGTTAAGAGCAAACCGACAGAAGCTATCTTGTCCATAACCCAGGGACTGCCATTAGTATAATTAATACCAATTCACCTATAATTTAGCTTCATCAATTATAATATCTATCACTCTCGTTATTTCACCTCTTACTTCTTTCTCTATTTCACGCTCCTTTATGCCAGTGGAGCAAATGAAAGCAAATCCTAGACATAATCACACTTTAATAGCAAACGATTTTTTCATATGTACTGCTAAAAGCAACATGCTTACATAACTATAAAACCACTGTCATGTGAAAATTCAAAATAAGAATAATGTATTAAAATTACCAAATATCTCATCAGTGTTCAATAGCCCTTGACTATCTCATAAATGTCTTTTAAGAGTTGTAGTTGATTTGCTTAAAATTGGCGTCCGGGGCCTGTGGCTCAAAAGGATAGGGCGCCGGCCCCATATGCCAGTTCAAACCTAGCCCTGGCCAAAAAAATGAAAATAAAAATAAATAAATAAATAAAATTGCAGTCCAAACAAGTACAATACTCAGTATGTTTTTGTTCTGTCACTTAAATCTGCTTTGATCTATGAAGAAAAAAAAAACTCTTCCTCATTTTTTCTAGTCTCTTCACTTTGTAAAAGAAGCAGGTTATTTGTTCTCTTTAGTTTTCTGAATTATGGATTTGACCGTATCACCTTGCCATTTGACGTTCCTCTCCACTTTTGGTATCTTTTAATTTGGAGTTTAGATCAAGATGCTGATAAGACACAGATTCAAATTAGAAACCCAGATCCTTTCTTTTATCACAAAAGAAGTCCAGAGTCCTTTTTTATGAAGTCAAGTTCCCAGGCTTTCTTGGTTTTTATTGAATGTCTAATTGCCCAAAATTATGTGCTTAGCATTACGTACCTATAACATCATGCCATATCAATGACTAGTTTTCTTTAAAAACACAAGACTTAGTCCATTATCAATAGTCCTCTGTCAAAATCCTGTTGGAGAAATAGCAGCATCATTGGAATAAATGGCTAACTTCCCAAATATTATTTGAAGAGGCAAAAGCACATTCAGATGTTTAATTGCTTTACTAGTAAATTTATTTAAAATGAAATGTCATGGCCTTACAACACTTTATAGTGTGATAAAACTAATGATAATGATTCCCCGGATATGACAATGTGACTAGTGCTTTAGACCTTACTAAGCAGCTTTTTATTTATTTATTCATTCAGTCATTCTTTCTTTATTTATTGGACAGAGTTTCACTCTGTCACCCTTGGTAGAGTGCCATGGTATCATCATAGCTCACAGCAACCTCAAACTCCTGGGTGCAAGTGATCCTCCTGCCTTAGCCTCCCCAGTAGTAGGGACTACAGGTGCCTTGCCACCACAGCCAGCTACTTTTTCTTTTCTTTTCTTTCTTTTTTTCTTTTCTTTTTTTTTAGTAGAGATGGAGTCTCATACTTGCTCAAGCTGGTCTGGAACTCCTGAACTCAAGCGATCCACCTGCCTTGGCCTCTCAGAGTGCTAGGATTCATGCATAGGCATGAGTCCCCCCACCCCCACATCCATAATTTCATTCAGTTCACCAGCAGATGAGAAGCAAGGCTAGCAAACTGGCCTGCACATCCATGATGGATGTGGAGCTGCTCTCCTACCTGGGAGTCCATCTGTTGTCCTCCAGCAGAAGGGAGTTGTGGTTAATAATGTGATTATTTCTTTAATGAATGCAGTGTTTCTACCAAAGGTTGCTTCCTCAGTTTTAATAATTAACTTTAAAATATGAAAATAAAAGTGCCAAAATTGGATGAGATCTTGATGAATGGTACTATTAAAACAGGCAAAAAATATAAAGGAATGCTCAGGTTAAGATGCTTGTAAGGATTGAAGCAACATCAAAAATATACTACTGGGACATCCTCAAATTAAAAAGCTTATGCACAGCCAAGAACACAGTAAGAAAAGTAAGTAGACAACCCCCTTAGAATGGGAAAAGATATTTGCTGGTTATGCTTCTGACAAAGGTCTTATAACCAGAATCCACAGAGAACTCGAGCGTAGTAGCAAGAAGACAACAAGTGATCCCATCACAGGGTGGGCAAGAGACTTAAAGAGAAACTTCTCTGAAGAAGACAAACGCACGGCCTACAGACATATGAAAAAATGCTCACCATCCTTAATCATCAGAGAAATGCAAATCAAAACCACTCTGAGATATCATCTAACGCCAGTTAGATTAGCCCTTATCACAAAATCACAGATGCTGGTGGGGTTGTGGAGAAAAGGGAACACTACTACACTGCTGGTGGGGATGCAAACTAATGCGTCCCTTTTGGAAAACCATATGGAGAACACTCAGAGATCTAAATATAGATCTACCATTTGATCCTGTAATTCCTCTGTTAGGCACATATCGAGAAGACCATAAATCACGCTATAATACAAATATCTGTACCAGAATGTTCATTGCAGCCCAGTTCACAATCGCTAGGTCATGGAAGAAGCCCAAGTGCCCATGGACCCATGAATGGATCAATAAATTGTGGTATATGTACACCACGGAATACTATACAGCTACAAAGAAAGATGGAGACCTTGCCTCCTTCATGTTTACATGGATGGAGCTGGAAAATGTCCTCCTTAGCAAAGTATCTCAAGAATGGAAGAAAAAGTATCCAATGTACTCAACACTATTATGAAACTAATTGTTAGTTATCTTAGGAATGCTACAACCCAAATGGAGCCCTAGACTACGGGGAAAGGGGAGGGGGGAGGGGAGGGGGAGGATGGGTGAAGAGAATGATATTGTGGGGATCACACCTATAATTTATCCTATTTGGGTGCATGTGAATTTGTCTAAAGGTTGAATATAAATGTCTTAACATAACAATTACGAGAAAGACATGATAGCTATGTTAGCCAGTTGGATGAGAGTTTTCCAAACTGCATATAGAATCAACATACTGTATCCTATGATAGACTTAATGTACACAATTATGATCTAATAAAAAACAAATAAAAAAAAGAGTAAGTTCAGCAGTGACAGGGAACATGGGTGGGAGGGGACACAGTGAAGGGATGCTCAGCAGGGACCACTGACAGGACTTGAAGGCTGGTCTTTGAGAATGAAGACTGTGGAGGAGAAGAGGAAGATTCTGCTTTTGAGGTGTAGACAACTCTGCAACCCCCAGGGGCACTGGCCAGAAGAAAGTCCACAGGAGGGCGGGAGGCTTGCTGAGAAGTTCAGCTTCCCCTGTGCTGAGTGTTAGACTAGAGAGCACACTTTGGCATCTGTCGTGGTAGAGACCTGCCATCTGCAGACTTTCCATCATGCTCTTCTGGAAGTAAGCAATTTGTGAGCGCACACCATCGCCAAGTAGACACTTATCTACAAGTGCCATACACATTCTACTATACTAGCATGCGTATTATAATATGTAACTAAACAAAGATTAAAAAAAGAACAAAACCAAAAAATATAATGTATAATGTAAGAAATAGACATCTTCAAAAGATAGGGTAAAGATTTTAAAATATTTTGACAATCACAAGGCAAGTAATATATCTTCATTAACATTAGGGCATGTGACACTGTATTTCAAGTAATTCTTGATGTGATCATCATTAATTAGAAATATCAGTTGAGCCTTTTTTTTTTGAGACAGAGTCTCACTCCATTGCCCAGTCTGGAATTCAGTGACATCATCCTAGTTAGCCTCAAACTCCTGGGCTCAGATGATCCTCCTATTTCAGTCTCCCAAGTAGCTGGAAATCTTGGTGTGTATGCCACCACACTGAGTTTTTTTTTTCTGTTTTTGATAGAGACGGGGTCTTGCTTTTGCTGAGGCTGGTCTCATATTCCTGACCTCGGGTGATCCTCCCGCCTTGGCCATCCAAAGTGCTAGGATTATAGGTGTGAGCCACGGCACCTGCCCTCAACTGTACCAGTTTTGATAGCTTAGGCTTGTATGTTATTCCTCAATGTGCAGTTCATATTGCAAGAATCTTTTTAGGACTTTATGTTACGAGATCTAGTCGAGTTAGTAGTAGATAATAAACTGCATTACAGTATAATAGACTGAAAGTGGGTTCTTTTGGGTTGTAGCCGCCTTCCCGTTCTTGGTGTTGGGAGCGTCTTTGGTGCCTTATCATGCATGGTACACAAGACGTCTGTCATACTGAGAGTGCCAGGGTCAGCTGGATATTAGCAAAGGTGAGGCTCTCTTTTTACATTTCTCAATTAAGTAATGGAAGTAAAACTCTTGTATTTTCTTCTCAGGTCTAGTAGAAAACTCTGTCCTTACTTCTCTGTAGGCCACTGGTTTAGACTTGGGTTAAGTCTTTGCTATTTAAA
This sequence comes from Galagoides demidoff, assembly GCA_963574575.1. NCBI lineage: Eukaryota > Metazoa > Chordata > Mammalia > Primates > Galagidae > Galagoides > Galagoides demidoff. Next base: position 19,317 of record CAUYQV010003766.1, read on the forward strand.
AAGACTTTTCAGAGAAGAAAACAGATGATTTAAGGATAAAAGTAGGTATTTCAGCATTTAAGAGACAGCGGTAGGGGTGAATCAATGAAGGAGCAGAGGAGAAATGGTTGCAGATGTGTCAGAGAGCAGGAGGGAGGTGAGGGGGCAGGCGAGGGAGGAGAAGGTTGGAAATGCAGGAATCAGTGAGGACACATTTAGGGCCTCAAGAAAATGGTGGGGGGGGGGGTGGGTTTGAAAATGTAAAATGAGGGATTTGGAGTGGGAGGAGAAAACTATCTTAATTTGCCCCTGGAATATGTAGAAGAGTTCATGTGAGTAGAGGAAGAACCCCAGTGTCGAAAGTCTTGGGCTGGGTGGGGTAGAGGGTACAGGGGACCCGAGTCAAGCGGTGCAGGTAGGACATAGATGCTTTGACCAAGTGGAGACAGGTTTTAGGCCGTGCTTAGTGCCCGGCTGTCTCAGGCGTCCGCTGGGCTGGCGCGGCACTTCTGTTTGTGATTTAGGAAGATGGAGTGAAGGTGTGATGGTCAGATTATGGAATCCCTGCTTAGTCCCATTGGTTCTTTGCTGCTTAAAGCAATGAGGAGGGGGCAGGAAGGCCAACTAGAGGCAGCGTTCACCAGAAGCTCCTGTCCTGAAGGAGAAAAGTCGGACTGCAGTGAACTTGGAGAAGTCAAAGCTGGGGAGTTGAACACAAGGAGAAGTCAACAAGGTGCACATTTCCTTAAAGCCGTGACCGCAGCGCCCAAACGGAGAGAGAAAGAGAGAGGAGAGTGAGCTCTGCCTGCTGCAGTCCCCCGAGCTGTGAGTGAAAGTGGACCCTCGGCCGAGGAAGAGAGGTCCGTGGCTGCAGCTTCTGCCCTCAAAGCCAATACAGAGTATTCTGACGGGTGAGAGGAGGGGGTTGTTCTGACAGCCTACAGGCTTCCTAGGAAATTAGGTCATTTCATGTCCAGGGGGAGGAGCCTCCATCAGAGGTCAAGGCAGGTGCAGAGGCCCTTTTGTCAGAGGCTACCTCTGACAGGTGGCCCTTGGGCCTCCCCTCCTCCCTTTCCCAGAAATTCTGCTTAGGGTTCTTTTTGTGTGTTTTTGAGACAGTTTCACTCAGTCTAGAGTGCAGTGGCACAGTCATAGCTCACTGTGGCCTCAGACTCCTTGGGCTCAAGTGATCCTCCTACCCCCACCTTCTGAGTAGCTAGGACTACAGGTGTGTGTCATCATGTGGTTTTTTTCTTTTTTTTTAAGAGACAGGGTCTTGCTGTGTTGTCCAGGCTGGTCTTAAACTGCTAGGCTTAAAAGATCCTCCCACTTTACCTCCCCAAACACTGAGATTACTGGTGTGAGCTACCGTACCCAGTTTGCTTAGAGTTTTAACTTGGTGAGAAAGTCAGTTGATCAGGTGCCCGTCCAACCAGGCAATAAGAATTCATCTGCAAGTTACTTCTGTGTTTCAAACATGGTATGATCGCCTGGACTCAAATTGCTGTATTTAAATCAGCTTTATCAGGCAGTTTTTAAGTTCAGGTCTACGGACATCAACAAAACCGGAGTGACAAAAGCAAGGCATTTGAAAGTGAGAGAACCGAGTGGCTCATCTCATGAAAGGGCACGTGGAGGTTCTCCCAGGACACCACCTTCTGAATTTTGGCCTGCTCTGAAACCAGGCTCCTCATCACATGATGCTCGCATGGAAACCAAATATGGTGGAACCTCCCCAGTTGAGCGTCTCCCGCATTGACCTCCTCCTTACGTTGACCTGATTTTCAGAGACTGGACGTACACCACGCGTACGTGTCAGCACAGCAGGCCCAGGTCCTTGTGCTGACTACCTCTGGGTGGTGACCAGTTTGTGGTCAACTTACAGAGGTTCTGCTGCATATCAAGCTTCAGTGTGAAAGCTGACTTTATATTTTTAGCAACCCTTCATGTCTGGGGGGAGCTCTGACATACTGTGTGGGTGTCAGTGAGTTGAGGAAGCTGAAGAGCTTTGATGTCAAGTCTTTATCACTTAGTATTTTTCAAAGTGTCGGGAATTCTGAGACTATCATGATTAGGTGTAAATGTCCCACCTAAGACTTGTTTCCTTTCTTCTGGTTCACATAATAAAACGCTGACCTGCTCCTCTGCCCTCATCCCCTGTGTGTTTCAGGTCTGTCCCCGCAGAGGGCCTAGCCTGTGCTGGCTGGTGGAAGTTAGGTGTATTTGTTGGTGCATCCTTTGCATTCTCTGCAGAGAACACAGTGCACTCAAATCTTGTTGGAGCATATCTTTTGCATCCTCTGTCACTTGTGACTCTTACAAGTCTTGAGTGAGATGGGCCTGTGCAAGCTTTATCTACACTTATTTCTGAATCAAAGCATTTTTTAAAAAGAGCTCCCCAAACAGAAAACCCAACTGGTTAGAGCATGTTTTAATGGTAAAAGTAGTCACTGGGAGACTACTTAGGAGTGCTCGGACCTGAAGCATCACACCTTCTACTGATTGGGACCCGCCAAGTGGGGACCACAGCCACGGAGGGAGGGTCTGCGTGACTCTGACACTTATGTCATGACGACTGCCTGCTTCCTGGGCCCCATTAAATGATCTGATGTTAGTCTTGGGCAGAGAATAGGAAGAGAAAAGCCCTAGATTTTTTGCACTGGGGCATTTACTGTCGCTTATCGTCATCATGTCCACATTTGGGGAAGATTAATTCATAAAAATGAATTCTCAGTACAATACAAGGCAAATATTTTATCGAAGAGTGACATTGAGAGGTTTGGGGTTTTCTTTAGTTTCTGATATTTCTCTTTATGTAGAAATGGCTTCCTTTAATCTTGAAACATTGAAACTTGCTGCAAATACACGTAACCGATACAACAGTCTGTAGTTTATCTTAGTTATCTTTGTATGGGAGAATAAAAGCAGGTGACTTTTGTGCATTGGTGTAACATTAATATATATGGGGCTCTTTGTCTTTCTTCTTGCATCCATTTGTCTATTCTACAAATATTTATTGAGCACCAGCAATATTTTGTCTATATCCCGGTAGAGTAAGCAGTGAACATATCTTCTGATAGAAATCATGAAGTATTTTTTGGTGAAACTAATGATTATCATAGGTCCCCAAACTTGGGAACACTTTCTGGGGAAGGTCATGACATGGGCTGTTGAGATTTTCTCTCTGATTAACTCTGTTCCAAAGGGGGGCACCTAAACATTTGGGAGTCTCTGTGTCTCTTTAGCAACTTTTATTCCGAACACTTGGAAAGTCGAGGACCTAAGTTGGCCCTTGCTTGGGAGGATTGCTTGAGGCCAAGAGTTTGAGTCCAGCCTGGGCAACATAGCCAGACTTCATGTCAGGAAAGAAAAAGAAAATAAAATTGAGGAGATGAATAAATCACGTTTTCTGTTTAACAAAATTCATGGAGTATTATGTGCGCCGTAGTGTTTTAAGCTCTTCATAAATATTAACATCTTAATTTCATTCCATTCTTTGTAGTGGGTAGTAGGAGCCTTCTCATTTTCCAAACGAGGGAACTGAATAACTTGCCCCAGGTTAGCCAATTAGTAAGGACTCAAAGCTCTCACGACTGCCCTGTCACTTTCTCCATCTGAGGGGGGCGATTGGGTTTTCCTTCCTTGCCTTGGCCTTTCTTTGAAAGCTTAAGATTATTATCTACAGCCGCTTTAGCAATGCTATGGGAAGTGGGGGGCTCCTGGCATGTGGCGCCCACTCTGTGAGATCTTCGTAATTCTTTCACATTTCATTATGTGTTCTGTTTGAGCTGTGTAAGTGGAATGTGTTTAATTTTACTTAATTATGTGTTTCTCTTGGTCCTGATAGACAGTCTGTAAATTCCTTGAAGCAAGAAACTGGAAAATAGATACGTTGGACAAATAAGTAACAGAGTAGGGTTTGTTGCAAATTCTAAAGCTTAGATCCGTTCACTCAGAATAGAGGGTCCCCCCTCCTCTGTAGGACTGGGTAATAGTTTAATTTAGCAGTTTATGAATGTTTAATTGTGTCCCAAACAATAGGACAATTGAACAATAGGTCAGAATGCATTGGTGGAGTAATAAAGCCCTGGGGGCGATACTATTTAAAACCCAGCGTGTCCAGTGTATGGGCACCTTGGCACGAATGCCTTTCAGCCACAATACGTTTTGTTCTTACCTAGGTAGCAACTGGATGTTTCTACATAATAATTCTCCAACGTCTCGGGAACTTCTGATTATTTGAGGATACAGTGCTTCCATCCCCCCAAATTCTCAGGAGGTTTGGGTCTGTTTCTCAGGGAAATGTTCTTCTGTCTTCCCAGTTCTCGTCCCCCCTCATTTGCTGCCAGGACCCTGTCTAGAACCCGCCCCATCCCGACCATTTCAACCTTTGTTCCTGTGCCTCAAATAGTTCCTTGATGTTCTAACACTGCTTCTGAAGTCCTGTTACTTTTGCGAATTTTTTAGTTAATTAGAAGAGAAATAATCTGGCCTCATCTTTGTTTCTCCTTATCATCCTGGATGATGTTTGATGCACGTCCATTGCGTATGTCACCCTCACTTTGATTTTAGCGGACTGATGTATTCTGCACATGAAGTGCACGTGAGTCTTTCAGTTTTGTGCTTGCAGTTTGAGCAGTGAGCTTATTTAGCACAGTAAACATCGGTCTCGTTTATTTTGTTTAAAGAAGAGTTTATCACATGTAGATGAATAAGAAATAAAATGTTACTATGTTTATAATGGTTTTCCAGAGCTGCCATAATAAAGGATCACAGACTGAGGGGCTGACAGAACAGCGATTTATTTTACCACGATTTTGGAGGCTGGACGTGTGAGATCAAGGTGCCAGCAGGGTTGGTTTCTTCCGCAGCCTCCGTCCTTGGCTGTCGATGGCTGTGTTGTCCCGGGGTTTTCCCATGGCTGTCCCTGTGTGTGTATTTGTGTCTCCATCTCTTTGCTGATGGGGACACCAGTTATGGATTGAGCCCACTCAAATGATACCATTTTAACTTAATCACCTCTTTAAAATCCCTCTCTTGAAATGTGTTCTGAGGTTAGAACTTCAACATGTGAATTTTGGAAGGACACAGTTCGCCTGTATGTCTTTTCCCCTTTGTTTTGAGATAGGGTATCACTCTTGTTTCCCCGACTGGAGTGCAGTGGTGTGATCATAGGTCACTACAACTTCAAACTCCTGGGTTCCAGTGAGTCTCCTGCCTCAGCCTCCTGAGGAGCTGGGACTTTATAAAGGCATGTGCCACCATGTTCAACTTTTAAAATTTTTTTGTGGACACAGGGGTTTTGCCATGTTGCCCAGGCTGGTTTCTTGAACTCCTGGCCTCAAGGAGTCCTCCTGCCTCAGCCTCCAAAAGTGCTGGGATTAAAGGCACAAGCCACTCCATCCAGCCTGGAATAGGGTTTACATGTATAACACAGTTGTCTTAAACTTTTGTGAAAAATTAAGATAAAAATTCTTTTGAAAACTTAAGGTGGACTAGGGAAGATAGCATTCTGAAAGAAAGTATACTGTAGGCTCTCATGGTGATCTGGCTTAGAACTGGCTAAGGGTAAATTTTAGTACTGATTTAGGGTAAATTTTACCATAATTCATTTTTTGTCTGTACTTTGCCAATATTTTGTAGCAGGGAAATCTGAAGTTCCTTTTAAGTGCCTCTAAGATTCTGTGATTCTATTTTAATAACTATTTTATAATTTGACCTGACTGCTGATTTTAGGAAGATGTCTGGAGAAAAATTTTTATAATCCTATATTATAAACTCCTATTTACCAGATGGAACCTACAAGAATGCAGCTTGATTTGAATCCAAGCTCTTTTCTTCTGAATCAAACTGAAGAAAATGACTTAAAAATCTTTCCCTTGACATCTTACCAGCTGCGTGGTCTGGGACAGTTACATACCAGCTGTGTAATCACATGCCCTCCATGAGACTTAAGTTTCATTACCTATAAAGAGGGAACAGAATGGTTTACAGACTGTCCTCCAGTCTCTGCCCTTGTCCCTATTGCCTGCTGCAGAAGGCCTTGACCCCTGCTGACCTGCCTGGCTTTCACTGCTGGCCGGACTCACATGCCACAGAGGTCATTTGTGGCTGTGGAGGCTGTCAGAGGAGGAGCTGGGTTTAGATCCATGTCCCCAATCTCTCTTGCTGGGTGACAGAAACCCCTCTGCTAGACAGATGTCATTTTGGGCATGGGTTGGCTCCAAGTGGTTGCCATCGGAAATGACATTTTTTCTTCCTCCTTCTTCCTGTATTTGATAACCTCACATGGTTATCAGAAAACTGTTCTTCTGATATCTTATCAGGAGGCCAATGGTGAAAGTTTATGGAGAAGAGATATAGTTTAGCTTCACACATCAGTTTTTAAGATCCACGGACTTTAGCATTGCTAAAAATACATGTTGGACCTTGTGCCTACTTTTTTAGCCCAGCAAAATAACCACGTGACACCCCTTTTGCCGGGGTTAGATAAATATTTGTGTGTGCGCAAATGTATTTTTGCGTTGCGGGGTGGGCAGCAGCAGGCCTTCCAGACTTTTCTAGTTAAGTGAAGTGTTTCCTTTGTGTTGGGATCAAATTTATGTAGACCTAGTCTTTTAAAACATTAAGGTGGCTTTTATAATTAGGCTTGAATAGCTGAGTTGATTGAGGGTGAAATTTTATATCAGTAAAACCATTAAAACAAGTTGATCAGAGAATTCCCTGTATAGAAATAAAGATTTGTAAGAAATTTTTCAAATACAAACCCCAAATACCAACAGTGGTACCAGAGAAAGGCAATGTTAAATGGGTTAGCTTATGGAAATTTTTCTAGATGAAATACTGTGGCCAAAAATGTTTTAATACTCATATATAATGACTAAGTGGGTAATCTTTATTTCTCTCTATAATGATTTGTTCTTAGAAAACTGGTCAGAGAAATGATTGCCAGCATTCCCAAGGAAGGTGCTATTCTATGACTACCCTTTGTAAAGGAGGGAAAGAGTTTTCTATCTTTTTGTGACCGTACATCAAAGAAGATTTTGATTGGTTCTGCTTGAGTCACATGATCATAGCTAAACCCATGACTGGCTGTTGTATAGAGCTTTGTGAGCCGCCTGGTCATGAACCAATCACTATAGCAAAGCAACTTGATTGGCATGTCCCGTACCTGGGATGGGAGGGGTGATTTCCCAAAGAAAGCACTGTTTGCGTCTAGTACAGCTAACTAGCATTTTTCAGCCAGCTGGGGGTTAGTGTTGATTTCCTTAGTTTATGGGGAGTGAGAGATAACTATCATTGACTTGTGCTGGATTCATTTGAGAGTTTTTAGCTGGATGTTTAAAACCTGTTTGAGAGAAGTAGTTAAGCCAAAGGGGCCCAATCAAGTGGAATATGCATTTTATAGGTAACCAAATAGTGGGAGCATGATGGATGAGTGATTGCTGAGATTGATTTCAGTGTGGGCAATTTTCTGGATGAAGGAACAAAATGACAATAATGGCCTTTCTGGTTGCTTTCGGTAGGGTTAGATGACTGCCTGCAACAGTATGTCCACAAGTTTGAGCGAGAGAAGATCAATGGCGAGCAGCTGCTGCAGATTTCCCATCAGGATCTGGAGGAACTGGGGGTCACACGGATCGGACACCAGGAGCTTGTGTTGGAGGCTGTCGATCTTCTCTGTGCACTGGTTAGTTCAGGAAAAAGTGATCCGTACTGTGATGACAGTCTTCTCTTAAATCCTCATTGTTCTGTGTATGTTTTAGCATATCATCCCTTTCTTAATGACCTGTTAAAGTAAAGCGTGAGTTGAAAATGATATAAGAAGGGAAAAAATAAATTATTTCCTAGATTAAGGGTTGGCAAACCATGGCCTGCAGGTTAAACTTGACCCACTGTCTATTTTTGTAAATAAAGTTTTATTGGCACACAGCCATACCATTCATTTGAGTGTTATCTGTGGCTGCTTTTATGCTATAGTGACAGAGTTGAGTAGTCGTAACAGAGGCCAGGTGGTTCCCCCAAAGCCTAAGAAAGCCTATAGAAAATCATCTGTATTAGTCTTAATATTTGTTATAAAGAACAAAAAGATGGAAATAGTCCTGAATGAAAATGCCATCTTCTAAGTTGAAATAACAAATGAGTTCTTATTCTCATGCCTGTTTTTGTTACTTACCATAAAAAGCATTTGAGTTTCACAGATATTTGTGGTATTTAAATAACTCATGTTTGGGTTTGACATGGTCAACCTAAAAAATGGTAGCAAAAATGGGGGGGGAAATGTGAACTTCATTACGTTCTGCAGATGATTGAGCTTTGGCCATGATAAGAGTTGAGTTCAATCCTGCTGGGTCCTAGTGCTGACATCACACCAGTGACTGCATGGGTGGCTTCAACTGTGGGCTCAAAACACCTGTAAGGGCATTTAGTTTATAAACCGGCTGGCATGGCTCGCATGCTAAGGATGCCGCTAACTGAACTGTCAGGATTTGGACAAACTCCACAGCATTCGGGCTGGGTTGGTAATGCTCTGAACCCGAGCCAGGGCGATATACAATTACATCACTCAGAATGGTGGGAAAGAATGTGCCCCTGATTATTTTGCCATTCTGGTCTGCGTTCTGTTGATTATATAACACTTGCCGCATTGTGCGTATTCTTCTTCTTAAAATGGACAGGGCCTTGTCTGCTCTCTGAGATGCACTGCTCTGTTTAGGAAAGTAATGGGGAAATTATTTGTGGTTGATAAATGAGCTGCCGCAAGGGAGACGCTCTGGCCAAGTGCTCTGAGCACTGGTCTGGAAAGCAGGAATTTGCATTCTAATCCTGGCCCTGCCACATGCTGCTACTCCCAGTGTGACCTCTGGGGAAACCCTGGTGTCTGTTTTTCCCATCTGTACAGGAACACTCACCTTAGATGCAGCCTTAGATGCATGTTGAATGTTCTGCGCTGCTGAGAAGATTTCTCAGCGTCCTGTTTGTTATTAAAACTGTATGTTTTTTGTATGGTTAAACATGTTTGAGTTTACTTTTATGACACTTTCCAGGAACACGGTTTTCTGGTCTTTTCTGCCGGATGGTTTGCAGATTTGCATTGTCTTTTCCCTTTGCAGTAAAACTTTCAGGACAGATAAATCCGCAGTGTCAGAGGGGAGGGGAAGGCAACTGGGTGAGGCCGGGGCGATGAGAAACACAGCCGCTGCCTCTGGGCGTTCGCTTGGTTTTTTCCTCTTCCTTACCTCTTAAACATTAAAAAAAAAAATGAACAAAACTGGACAGATGCCAGAACCCAGAGCTGTGTGTTACCTCCTACAATTTCCTTCTAATTTCCTTTGCAGACCCCTCTGTGACCTCCGACTCACTCTGGACCTGCTCTGTGTAGGACTGTGCTGGGCAGGGGATCATGCGGGGGCTCCCAAATGCATGTGGTTTTTCTGGGCTGGGGAGGGTTTCAGTGAAGTTTTGCTGAAGCATCTTTAGTCTTGCTGTAGTCTCCTTTTTAGGTATTCTTGCTGTAGTACATGGACTAATTATACTGTATCTATTTATATACCATATTTATCTGTGGATATATAACCTGGTGATACCTTTTGCTTTGACTGGGCCACCCCCTGGGCAGTTCATGTGTGGGTGCCGTTGACCCTGGGGTGGTCAAAGAGGCTTTTGTAAACTTAGTTCAGTGGATGTTGATTTTGCGATAGACAGGAAATGAATAGAATTAGAAGTAAAGGGGGAGGGGAGAAAAACAAAACTGCTAGAAAGTTTCAGAGCCAAGAGAAGGGTAGATAGAAGGGTTGAGAGCTAAGAGAGGAAACAGCTACTGATGGAGATTTGTAACTTGGTGAGCCTCACGAATAGCTGATCTTGGTTAGAGAGCCAGGAGAGAAGCCACCTGCTGTGAACATGGAGCTTGGCTGGCAGCAGCGGCCGAAGAGAGTGACACTCTCATGGGGTGGGACCAGGGCCACTTCCCAGGGCTGAATGAGAGGCACCTAAGTTTTCTCCCTCTATCTGGAGAAGAAGGTGCCTGAGACAGATGGGAGAGCTGCCCCTTCTGGTAGGGTAGCTGTTAGCTAGTGTGACTATTTAAATGAAAATTAATTTAAGTGAAATACAATTCAGTTCCTCAATTGCATTAGCTACATTTTAGGTGTTCAATAGCTACACGTGGCTAGTGGCTACCATATTTGGCAGCACAAAGACATTTTTTTCATTGAAGAAAGTTCTACTGGGCGGACTGGTTGAGAGTAACCAAGTATGACCATAACCTGTGTTCTTTGCCGAATCAGTGAGGCCCCAGGTTACTGACAACCAAGGTGGTGGTGGAGGGGGGGCGGTTGGGGTGAGGGAAGTTGTGTTTTTAAGGTTGAAGAAGGCTGAGAAATGAACGCAGTTGGAACTGATACAGTGTGAAGTGGTGCTACCTAAGTGTGTGGTTGAAGGAAATACCTCTATTGCTTCTCCACCTTTTGGCTAAGATCAAGTGTAAAGGCAATACTGGTAATGGGCCTATGTGGCCAGAGCACTTCTGCACAGGGGTACCACCCCGAGGATGTTTGTTGTTCTTCATCTACCCATGGCATAGCCTTTAAAAATGTTACTTTTTTTTATGAAAAGAATTCAGGCAGGAAGGGGAATCTTTGCTAGCAATTTGTATTTAACTTGATTTTGCTTATGAACTTATTTAAATGCCTTTAGGAAAACTGTCAGGTGTATTTGTCAGCCTGTCACTTAACTGACCCAGGTCACTACGATGCTTTGACTGTGTGTCTGTGGCACCCTTAAATCATGAACAGAACTTGTGGGAAGGGAGGTAAAGGTAGAGAGGTTATATAAGGTTTGTTCTTAGTAAAAACGTGTATAATTTTAAGGGACCCAGGAAAGTGAGAATCTGGTCTCTCCTGTCCTGTGGTTTCTTTAGCCAGGGCAGGAAGGGATCCCTGAAGGCTAATTCTGAAGGAAGTGATGTCTCAGTGGAAGGGTTTTAATATATGATGAATAGATTTTCAGAGACTCACTTGGATACTTAATTTGTATCTTTTTGATGAATTACCTTAAAGCAGTTCCTGCAGGAGACAGGTTTTAGGGGAAAGACTGGTGAAAATAATTAGTCTGGCCTGAGAAATTATTCATTTCCCTTGTTTGTAGGGTACTTAAGTCAATAATCTTTTCCTGATTTTGTTTCTACAGTAGAGGCTCTTTGGAGCTAATATAATCAGTTTCTTGTTCTCTCCTTATTGTGGAAAGGGGTTGAAGGGGAAGGAACTTTTCTTCCTAATTTTCCTCCTTCCTTCTTTTAAAACTTGCATCCTGTTTTAGCTGTACCCATCCATCTTTTTAGTCCCATTGGTTATTTTGGGAAAAAAGGAAAATCGGGGCAAACTGAGTGGAAAATGAAGAGAGCCTCTTAAAGGAAGCCACCCTTCCTCCTTTAATATTAAAAGTGGTAGGTTTGTAGAAGATTGAGCTTTAGAGTTTTTTGCAGCAAGAAAATGCATGTAACCCTCTTTGAGTTTAAGAAGTGAGTGTTGGGTATAGTATAAAAGTCCCATGTCTTTTGTGATGACATTGATTATTGAAAGCTGACTTTCCTGTTTTTCGTTCTGAACCCTTGATATAAGTTGGCAGGCTACTTGTTGGAGGGGAGGGGACATTTCCCATTAATAGAAGTCACAGGTCCTTCAGAACAAGCTGTCATGGGGGCTCTTTTTTCCATTCAGTTTTAAGTCTTTGATTCTTTGAATTGAAAAAGCAAAATGAAAAACTCTTTTTATTTTTGTCTTTTCTGTTGAAGGCCAATACCATATTTAGTCTCTAGAAAATGCCATCTAAAATAATGACTAATATTTGGACTTATGGCTCGGTGCCTGTGGCTCAATCGGCTAAGGCGTCAGCCACGTACACCTAAGGTGGCGGGTTCGAATCCCCAGCCCAGGCCCGCCAAACAACAATGATGGCTGCAACCAAAAAATGGCCGGGCATTGTGGCCTGTGGTCCCAGCTACTTGGGAGGCTGAGGCAGGAGACTCGCTTGAGCTCAGGAGTTGGAGGTTGCTATGAGCTGTGATGCCATGGCACTCTACCCAGGGGGATAGCTTGAGGCTCCGTCTCAAAAAAAAAAAAAAAAAGATTTGGCATGATTGGCTTGGTGCCTGTGGCTCAAGTGGCTAAGGCACCAGCCACATACACCTAAGGTGGCAGGTTCGAATCCAGCCAGGCCCTGCCAAACAGCAATGATGGCTGCAACCAAAAAATAGCCAGGCGTTGTGGTGGGCACCTGTGGTCCCAGCTACTTGGGAGGCTGAGGCAGGAGTCTCACTTGAACCCAGGAGTTGAAGGTTGCTGTGAGCTGTGATGCCATGGCACTCTACCCAGGGGGATAGCTTGAAGCTCCTTCTCAAAAAAAAAAAAAAAAAAAAAGCTGGGTGGAACGAACACTCAGAGCCACTTGCTAAAGTCCCACAAACTAGCAGTGGTCCCCAAGGTCCCACCTTTAAAAACTCTATTCTCCGTGTTCCATATCTTTATCTCTTACCCCTCTTAAGTTCATTTTATCCCCAATCAATGGCTGCTG
>CAUYQV010003769.1:0-10101 GCA_963574575.1 Galagoides demidoff
GGGGTGGGAGAGGGGATGTGAGGGGGGTATATGGTGGGAGGAAGGGTGATTGGTGGGGTCACTTCTATGGTTTATCTTACAAGGGTACAAATGAATCTTTCTAAAAGCAGAGTATGAATATCTTAACTTAATAACTAAGAAAGTAACATGAAGGTTATGTTAACCAGTTTGTTGAGAGTATTTCAAAATGTATATGAAAACAACACACTGTACCCCATGATTGCATTAATGTACACAGTAATGCTATAACAAATTAAAAAAAAATAGCCAGGAATTGTGGTGGACACTTGTAGTCTGGGATACTTGGGAGACTGAGGCTAGAGAATTGCTTATGGTCAAGAGTTAGAGGTTGCTGTGAACTATGATGCCACAGTCCTCTACTGAGGGTGACAATGTGAGACTCTGTCTCAAAAACAAGAACAAAAAACTACCGGCCTAAAGTGATCTTCTTGACTCATTCCCCCAAGTAGCTGGGACTATAGGAGTCCACTACGATGCCCAGCCTTCATTTATTTATTCAACGTCTATTTGTCTATTTTGTGCCTGGCACAGAGCACTGGAGCCAGACAAATCAGAGGAGATTTCTCTCATCTGGGGAGGGAGGGACAACATTACCCACCTTGCGGGGAATGGGAGGACGTAATGAAATAATGTACAGAAAACCTTCAATAAATTAATTGGAGTTATTCTCCTTATTCTTATTGGTGGTTTCTAACACAGAGGTCACTTAGTGGTTCCATGGAGACATAGCTGAAAAGCGAATGTTACAAATTCGTCTCTATTAAACTCAGTTTCTATTTACCATTTGTAACTAGCTGGGAGTAGTGGCTCTCACCTGTAATCTCAGCACTTTGGGAGGCCAAGGTGGGTAGAATGCTTGAGCTCAGGACTATGAGAACAGACTGAGCAAGGGTGAGACCCTGTCTCTACAAAAAAATACAAAAACTAGCTAGGTATTGTGGCAGGTGCCTCAAGTCTCAGCTACTCTGGAGGCTGAGGGAGGAGGATCTGTTGAGCCCAGGAGTTTGAGGTTGCTGTGAGCTATGAAGCTACGAAACTCTACCCAGAGTGACAGAGTGAGACTGTCTCAAAAACAACAACAACATCACCAACAAACAATTTTGATTAGCTCTTTCTTCATCATTTGAGCTGCTTTCTGAGCTTTTTCCCTTCTTAAGGATGGAAAGCCCTGGGGCAGTTAGTGGTAAAGTTTTCTACTTTGGGTCAAAGGCTGGGAAAGAAAAGCTGTCAGGGAAAGAGAATCAGATGAAAGAAAGAAAGAAAGGAGGTAAATAGTGATTGGGTGGTTTTTGATTTTTTGAGTCCAGTCATCCAGATCTTTGGACCTGCTCTGGTTCTTTGCAACTCTCCTGGAATCCTTCCCTAATAAGTCTCCCTTTTCATTCCAGGCAACTGGACTGGGCTTCTCTCAGTAATGCTTATGACTAGATATCAGAGCCCTGCTTCATTCTGATGTAGCTCCCTGACCCAAAAAGAAGCGACCATTAGTATTAGCACCACTGGAAATAAACTGTTTATTGTCCACTGAGAGATTATGGTTTTGTGGAACACTGAACAGACCTCAAGTCAGCTCCTCTGGGTTAGAATTCCCTGGAGGAATGTTTGAGTTTGTGTTTGGGGTGGACTTGGCTGCTTTCTGGAAAAGGGCCATCCTTACATTGTGGGAGCTAGGCCAACCCTGTTGTTGGCCCGATCATAAACGCTGAAATATAGCTTAAGGAAAACATCTTCCAAGATCCACATCTCTGAGCCGAATGGGTTGACAGGCACACTGTCAAAGGTGCTGACACAGGTGCCAAATGCATCCTGGAGAAGATAATAGAAAAACAGAGTGGTCAGCCTGAGTCATTGCCTGCCACCCCCTTCCATACCCAGACCTGGTGGTGTCTCAGCTTGGTCTCTCGTCTCTGTCTCCTGCAGCTGCTCATCCAGGACCCAGGACTGCTATGCTCTCTCCATCTGACCCTGTTTTCTCCTTCCTTTCCCTCTTTCTCTCCCACATCCTTAGAGACTGAGGTCCAGGATGCCCACTTCTGCTTTCCTGGACCCAGGCTTGGAATCCTTAGCCCCTCCAGGCTGCAGTGGATGACTTTCCTTGGTGGATCCCTGGTACCAGTGGAACCCCACAACCCCTGTCTCACCATATTACCTGGTCTCCCAACTTATCTGCCCAGCTCTCTGGGGTGCCATTTGAGAGGATCTCAGTCTAGACCTGCCCCCAATTCATGCAGGTCACCTCCTACCTCTACAGGGCTATAGCTCAGGGTTGTTTGCACCCCTCTTCTAAGCTGCCCAGCCTCCCCTGCTCTCCTGTGGGACAAATACATGCCAGATGCTGTGTGGGGACTGCACATTCTGCTTCATGTCAACTTCCTAAGCACCCCACGAAGGGAGAAGCTGTTACTCTACTTTGCAGAGGAGGAAACAGGCTGAGCAAGGTGAAGTTGTAACCTGGGACTAGGGTGATCAGATCATTTATGATCCAAACCAGCACAGTTTTCAGAAGGGAAAGGAGTATTGTTAGTAATCATGGTGGGACAAGATGTTAGGACTGTCCCCAGCAACGCTCCCTGTCACTATTCCTTTGGCCCATTTCAAAGGTGCTGCAGGCAAGTTTCTGTGTTCATTTTTTCAGTGGCCTCGTTGAACTGAAGTTCCATGAGGCAAAGGCCCTATGCTTTTCCTCCCTCCCTGTTCCAGGCACTGTACCAGCGTGGGGTGATTATTGCTTAACCCCTAGTGCAGACTGTGGATGTCCAAGACTGCCTCTTTCTATGCAGGTGGGCTTGGCATGAGCTGCAATGACACAGCTTGACCGCTAGGGACACTGTCCCGCAAGTCCCCTGATGTGAGGACCAAACCTGGAGCTGGGCTTCTCACCTTCCGGATGTAGCTTCTGACTGGAACTGGGTAGTTGATGCCACCAATGACAAAGACAACATCAGGCAGGTTGGTGGTGGTGTTACAGTCCATATACTGTTGGAGAAAGGGGAGAGAAGGTTGGTTCATTGGGTCTGTCAATGTGTGGAGGCCCCAGATGACCTCTGGCAAGACCCTTTACCATGTCATTGAAGGAGTACTGGGCATGGATGACGTTCTGGATGTTCAGGACATCCTCATATGGGCCATTCACTACTGAGACCCCAGTATCAAGAATGGCCTGGCAGCAATCATGACAAGCAATAACGGTCCCATTCACAGTGATGCTGGAGGTGGGGTAGGCAAAGCAGATTTCCCATCACTCTTCAGCCTCCCTCCATTCCGCCCCCTTCCTGCTGTCTCGCATCCCCCTCTCTGTTTCCCTTTGCAGTGGGCACACTGACCTTCTGTGACATCCTTTCAGTTCTTGAATGCTCCAACCTGTTTCTTGCCTCAGGGCCTTTGCACATGCCGGCCTCCCTTTCTAGAACTGCCCCCATGACTTCTGTCTGTCTAATTTCTACTCATCTTCCATATTCCAGCTTAATTGTCACTTTTCCAGGGATGTAGACCTGGCTCCTCTCTTGGCCCACCTCCTCATTCTCTTGCTTGTTTCTAGCAGGCATGGAAGTGAGAATTCACTATTTCTGGAGCTCATTGGGCCATGTCTTCCTGCCCTACAGGTTGGTGCAGACTATGAGATTAGGTTGTGTCCTCAGTGCCTCTCTCAGGTGGCCAGCACACATTGGGTGCTCAACATGTGTTTGTTGAATGAATTAATGAGAGAAACAGACTTGTTCTGTTGACTGACCACCACAGGTCCCCAGAGTGAAGCAGGAGAGCCTGTCAGGCAGCAGATGCTGAGAGTGGTGGGCAGGGGCTGTGGACTGCTGTGGAAGAGGGTGCTGCCTCTCAGAGTTGCAGCTCAGACGCTGAGGCCCCCAGATCAGGTGATGCCTAAGGCAGCTGGAGGGGCTATAGATGCTGTCAAAGCACACTTCTAGCTTTTCCCCAGTGGCATCACACACAATCCAGTTGGTTACTGTCACCGTGTTCCCAGCCACTCCAGGATTCCAGGTTCCTAAATCTTTGTCACAGTCCCTGGCCCGTTGGTGTGCCTAGGATGGGGGTAAGGTGTGGACAGTCCTTTTGTGTAATTCTCTTTTAGCTTGTGAATGAAACACATCTCTCTCCACTGGTGGGTATCTTCTCCCTGGGAGGCCAACTTCTGAGTGTGCCTCGGACTTCCTCTGTTCTCTAAATGAAAGTCCTGTGTCCTAAAAGCTCCTTTAGCCCTAGGTAAACCAGGACAGTTGGACATTTACTATGCCCCGATCAGACTGGTGGGCTCCTCCCTGATCCACCATGTGCTACACTTGAGGGTCCCCAGACCACACTGCCTGCCCACACCACTGCAGCATGCCCAAGTGTCCCCACACCACGCTGCCTCTTCCCAGGGTTTCCAGCTTCCTTTCTGGTAGGTCTCTCCTGGCTCCTTTTCTCAGACCGAGATGAGGCCTGGAGGGATTAGGCACTACAGGTGTACTGTGTGTGTGTGTGTGTGTGTGCTGTTTTTCTGTGTAAGTGTGTCTGTGTGTGTGTGACTTGTGACTTCAGAAGTTTGTATGTGTCTGTGACTGTGTGTGCAGGTGTCTCTGTGTGTCTGTCCATGCATACATATGCATACACTTGTGCAGCATCATTCAGAACAGGAATCAGAGGGGAGGGTTTACCTGTTCATGGCTACCTGGCAGAATCGTTGTTTGGTCACTGGCACCCATCTAAGTTCCCCGGAGTAGTAGGAGTGGTTCACCCTACCAAGCATCAGCATACTGCCTCTCTTTCCCCCACTGGAGGAGAGGAAGAGGAAAGGGCTCATTGCCATGAACGGTGGGCAGCATTCTTCACCAGGTGCTGTCTAAGGGTTTGCTGTCATTGCTCACTCAATCTGCAGCCCCATGCAGCCTAGGAAGCAGGCACTACTACAATCTCCATTTTATGGATGGGGATTTTGAGACAAAGGGGTTGAATACCTGTCCACAGCTGGCCACATAGGAAGTGAGTAGCAAAGCTGAGATTTGAATCTGGACAATCTGACTTCTGAGCTGGGGTCCGACCTCCCTACTCTTCAAAACAGGGCCAGGTCCCCTCCAGCATTCCAAGTGGATTCTGAGATCCAGCCAGAGGGTCTATTGCCCGGGACAGCTGACCTCTACCTTGTCCAGTCTGTCATCTTCCAGGAAAACTAAGCCCCAATGGGAAGTAAGGGCTGCATGTTCAGGGCCCTCACACAGGGCTAGCTTCATGGGCCTTGTATTTATGCCACCCATGGATCTTTGTGCTTCGAAGAGCCCTGTGCCTCTGCTGTCACTGTGTTTAGGCATCTTTTTTTTTTTTTTTTTTCTGAGAGGGAGTCTCAGAACTCCTGGGCTCAAGTAATACTCCTATTTTTGCCTCTAGAGTAGCTGGAACTACAGGTTCCCACCATAATACCCAGCTAGTTTTTCTATTTTTTAGAGTTGGAGTCTCCCTCTTGCTCAGGCTGGTCTCAAACTCCTGAGTTCAAGTGATCCACCCACCTTGGCCTCCCAAAATCCTAGGATTACAGGCGTGAGCCCCCATGCCTGGCCTATTTCACAGTTTTTAATATGTTTTGAACAAGGGTCCCCACATTTTCATGTGCACCAGCCCCTGCATATTATATGGCTAGTCCTGGGCTCACAGTAAAATCTTAGTGAGGGAGGAACATCCCGGCAAACCCCTCTCCTCCCATGTTCAGTCCATCAGCAAATCCTATTCCCTCTGCCTGCAGCTCCCCCCACCCCCCACCCGTCCAGACAACCATCCGCACTCCCCAGGGCCAGGCAGCCACCCCTTTTCTGGCCTCCCCACCTACAGTCCCTTCACTCATCCTCTTCCCAGTGGGTGTCCAGAGTGATCTGTCAAAATGGAAGTCAGATGAGGTCTCTTCCCTGCTTAGTCCACTGCCACAGGCTGCTGTTCACACTTAGGACAAAGCCCCAGGGAAGCCTCATCCTTCCCGCCACCCCCAGGACTCCAGCCATGCCAGGTCCCCTGTAGGTCCCCCTGCCTGGGCTCTTCATGCTCACTTCTCCTCTAGGCCTTGGCACTCAACGCTTCTCTGGGACTGGCTCTCAGCATCTCCATCCTGACTCTTTCCCGTGGCAGAGGTCTCAGTGCAGAGCGGCTATTCTCTACCACCCAGCTCAGAATGCACCTTCATCCCTGTCCATTCTATCAGCTTCACTCATTGCTTTCCTAGAACCAGTTACTGTCTGGAGTTATCCTTTTCCTTTATTTATTTAGTTACTTCCTATCTGCTTCATGTGTACGGAGCAGTCCTCAGCATGTAGCAGATGCCAATTATCTCCCTCAATTGGATATCCGTGTTACAGAAGCTTAATGATTTCAAATAACCTGCCTTGGGGTCCCCTGAGCTACATCCTCAACCACCAGACTCTCTTGTCCCCTGCATGGCTCTAGGGGGTCAACCACTGGCTTGTGGGTGAAAATATGGTTTGTCAACAGGGTCCCCCTTTTCTCTGTGCTCCATCACTCTCCCCGATTCCCTACCAGACCTTAAGGCAGTCAGGGGACTGCACCATTTTTTAACAGAGCTCAAGGACCGGACACTGACTGATGGATTAACACCAGCCTTGAGGGTAGTCCTGAGGGCTGAGTTCAAGTCCTACCACTACCAGGACCTGACTGTGCAACCTTGTGTAGAGCCCTTCTCTGGGCTTGTTTTCTCCTCTACTGAATGAAGGGACTATACTGGAGGGGTCAGAAAAATTTTTCTGTAAAGGGCAGGGTGTTACTCTTTCAGCATTTGTGGACCTAACATCTGGGACACTGCTCAAAGTGTGTGGCATGCAAAATGGGCCACAGCCAACACCTGAACATGTTTGTACTCTAATAAAACTTCATTTACAAAAACAGAGGATGGGCCAGATTTGGCCCCCCTGACTATAGTGTTTTGACTCCTGGACTAGACACTCTGTAAGGAAACTTCTGGATCAGATAGTCTTTAATTTTTCATGCAACCAAAAGTGTCTTACAGTGAGTTAGGGAATGGGCTTGTCTAACCCACACTTACCTGGTCAAGTAGAAGGCAAAGAGGTTCTCGGAAATGCGACCTTTCTCCCAAAGATTGTCAAAGACAGGGGTGCCTCCAGCCTGGGCACGGTCAGGGTAGGCCAGTCCCAGGATACCATCAAATGGGGCAAGGGACCCGAATGAATGGTCCTCCCAGGCACTTAGGACAAATGTCTGCTCGATGTCCTCAAGGTCCCCGATCTGTGGGAAAAATTGGTGTTCCTGTATAAGAGTTTGGGAAGTGGGGCCAGGGCTAGGCTATGGGGAGTCAGGGGCAGGAAGTGGGTGAGGAGATTCCACCAGCACCATGGAGGGAACTGAAGCAACTGCGACTGGGGCTGCACCTCAGATGGTCATGATAGGCGAGAACGAGAGAGTGGGTTCCGTGGGCTGTGCTGTGGGATCTAACCAGTGCCTGCACCTTCCTCCTGCCACCTGAGATTAGTCATATAGGCTCTGACCCTTTTTCCATGTGGGGAGACTGAGGTCTGAGTGAAAATCAAATGGTACCCATTTGAAGGCAAATGGGTAGAGAATAGGGTCATGTTTTTGGTACCATCAGGATCTGATGACAGAGTGGTCTTTTGTGCATCCCTTTAGGGACATATTTGCCCATATCACATAGCCAGTAGGGTTCTTATGCAAATTCTGCCTGGAAAACAGTCTTCTCTCTCTCTCTCTCTCCATACACATTACATGTAGTGAGGCACTTTGTAGGACGGAGTCCCTAGTTTTTCTTGGACCTCAAGGTCCTCCAAGGCCTGCAAAGGTAACAAACCTTTTATTAGTCAGGAAGCTCCTGAATCTATGGGCACCTCCTTTCCCTGCTTAGCCAGAGGCCCTAGGCATGTTCCACCCCCTCCTGAAAGTGTCCCACTCCTGCCTGGGTCCTGATTCACATCTTAGCTTTGTTGCTTGCCAGTTCTGTGCCCCAGTTGTGGTCAAGGCCTTTACTATATCTTTGTTGCCTGCTCTGTAAAATGGACATATGAATAGTGTCTGCCACTACTAGTGCCTTGACATGAGAGTTAAAAAAGTTATTACAACCAAAGGGCAAGCACAGTGCCTGGCACAGTGTGAGAGAATAAAAGTGGGCGATTCTTATCCACCTCTGTGCCTGCTCCCAGCAAAGTCAGCCTCATGATAACTTTAGCCAATCCCCTGGAGCAGCTACTCCAACTCTCTGGCTTCACTGGCCCTCATGAGGAGTTTGAATGTGGCAGGGGCACTACTGTGCCAGGACACAGTACCCCAGGGTCCAGCCAGGGGCAGAGTTTGGGAAAGATAATATTCCCTGCTGAGCTGACATCTGGTCTTGTGAGTGGTGTGAGCAGCCCTGCCTCCACCTCTGGTTTCCATGTTACCTTAAGAATGTCAAAGGTAAGAATTCCCAGTACATCCCCATAGCTATATCTGATTTGAGCAGGACAGACCAGGCCAGGGGGCAACTTGAGTGTGGAAGACACCCAAGGATCCACGACTGCGTGTGAATCTGCAGGCACAAGGGGTAGGTATCCATCAGGCCTGCTGAGGAATGAGGAGCTAGTGATGGGAGGACACAAGACAGGGTACAGGGGACACTCACCGCAGGACTGGCTGTGGCAATAGATGGAGGGCACCCACAAGTCAGCAGAGCCTGTGTCAAAGGCCACTCTGAACTTCTGAGGGGGTGTTCCAATGCTGATGAGACCAACATAGGTCAGCTGCCAGGGAGGAAGGAGTGGTGAAAGCAGGCCTGGAAATGCCTTGATTCCCAGAGTACTGGCCTTCATTGGGCATCCTCATTTTTCCCAAAAGTACTTACCATGTCTATACCTTGCAGGCCTTGATCAAGCTAATGCCTTCATTTGAGAAACCCTCCAGCCTTCCCCAAAGCTCTAAACATTCTTCTCATCCTCAAAGGCCCAGCCTAGGTGCCTCTTCCTCCAGGCAGCCCTCCTAATTACCCACAGGTCACTATGAGCCTTCTTTCCTCTAAACTCACATCACACAATAGTTAGTACTTTTATCTGACATTTATTTACCCTTTGTCTATTTTTCTGGCTGTGCTACAGGTTCTTGAAGATGAGATGGAGCCTCTAGTAAGCAGTAACAATGACTTTATTGTTAGTTCATCATGGCGTCCCACACCACAGGGCTCAATGGCTTTTTCTGGTGTGATTTTAGGGCTGAAGAGGCTTCTCTAGGTAGGCCCTCAAACTTGATTTGCACTTGGCTTTGTTGTCATTTGATCAGGCATGGCTCACCCTTCAATGCGGCTCCATTAGCTCAGTGATTTGCTTAGTTCGGAAAGGGCAAAGTCCCCCAAGACAAGCACTACTGTGGTTCACAGGTGCCAAGTGACATATCACTGGCACAGGAATTGACATTTACCTGGTAGCTTGTCATTACTGGGCCAAATCACTGCAGAACAACAACCAATTGTAAGAGAGACTTTTTTTGGGGGGTGGGCCCCTGTCTCCATGTTTCTCCTTGCAGGACCCCAGCCTTAACCAATCCCCTCTCTCATGCCCTGGATGGAGCCCTAGTGCTTGGCAGGAGGCCCAGAAGCGTGCTCCAGATCTCCATCCTCCCAGGATACTCACATCTAAGTAGTTACTCAGGGATTCATAAGTCACTTCTCTGTTCTCATCTTCACTAAGAAACTTGGCTGGGCTGTAAGGGTACTTTTCAAGGTATTCATTCAGCATGCCATTTTCCTCGAGGTTTTCTCGCATAGATTTGACCTTCATCAG
This sequence comes from Galagoides demidoff, assembly GCA_963574575.1. Classification (NCBI taxonomy): domain Eukaryota; kingdom Metazoa; phylum Chordata; class Mammalia; order Primates; family Galagidae; genus Galagoides; species Galagoides demidoff. Next base: position 9,792 of record CAUYQV010003769.1, read on the forward strand.
AGGGACTCTTTAACAGAGCATAGGAAGAGAAACAAATAAGAGACAGCAGTCTGATGTCAGACTACAACGTGACTGTCACTCCCTGCTTTATAAGTGTGCTGTGCCTTTTCTGAACATTTTAAGGAGTGTTGTCATATCCAACACAATGAGAAACACGGCAGGAGATCTAGGTGATCTAGGTTTGAATCCAGGTTCTCTTTGATAATCTCAGGCAAGTCATATGACTGTTCTGAGCCTCAGTTTCCCTATCTGTAACAATGGTGGAATGATAATGCTCCTCCTCACATAGAATGTTTGGGGGTTCTCAGTG
>CAUYQV010003770.1:0-25348 GCA_963574575.1 Galagoides demidoff
TAGGGTACATGTCTAAAGGTTGAATATAGATGTCTTAATGCAACAATTATGAGAAAGACATGATGGCTATGTTAGCCAGTTGGATGAGAGGTTTCCAAACTGCATATGGAAGCAACACACTGTATCCTATGATAGAATTAACGTACACAATTATGATCTAATTAAAAAAAAAAGATAAAAAAATAAAAATAAAAAAATAAAAAACAAAATAAAAGTAGTTGATGATAAACTTCTTAAGCCAGGCCTGAAATTATACTAAATCAGCCTCTGGTCTCAAACATTAAAAACCAAAGGCAACACTTTCTCCACTTTGAACCTCCCCTACACACGATTTCTGCTTACACATCTACAACCAACTGCAGGACAGCTTCAAGGGATTACCCTCAGTTCTGCCTCAAATTTAAACTGGGAGAATAAATTAAATCTAACTTCTCTATCACATAGAAATTGTTCGAACTCTTGGGAGGTGGTGATGCCCCCCAGCAGGGCTCTCCTTTCACTCACCGTGGGGTTCAAGCCCCAGAAGGTGTTCTCCTCTGAGCAACCTCCATCACCCGCCCTCCTAACCTGCAGGCCCTCAACTCACACCACCACTGGATGAGTCCAAGAGAAAGAATGGGACTTGCACCCCTCTTTTGGGTCACTAGTAACACTATGTTTAGCCAAGTCAGGTAGGAAACTCCCTCTGAGACTGCGAACAATTACAACAATAAAATAAAACAAAAATCTTATAAAAAAACAACAAATACTTCAAACCTCTTTCCTCTTATCCTTTACAGTGAATTCGTTGTGCAAAACTGTCTATCTTCACAGCCTGGTCCATTTTTTACACAGAATCTCAGGGTACTAGATTTCCCTCCTAGCTTCGTGCCAAGCACAATTTACTGTAATAAGCACTAACTGGAAAGGTTTCCCTGCAGGGCGACATCAACCCACACTTTGGGTGCACTTCAGTCATCAGCTGTGATTCAAACTGTACATATGACCTGTGTTTACCATCTCAAGTACAAGATTTTCAGAGGTGCAAAATTACAAGATTGGATCCTGACCTGCTAGTCTACAAAGCCTACAAAATGCACAATTATTTTTTTTTAAGTAACCCCTGCACATAGTAAACCTGTAGTGTGTCCTAGTGTTCACAGCTTTCTTTTTCTAAGTATTTAAGAATAATTTCTAATTCTAAAAATTGCCATGAGGCATCAGTTTATAGTTACACTGAATTTATCTTTCTTTCCTTCAATAAAAATGTGACAACTGTCCCTGGAGCATCTTTGTGAAGCCTTCTAATTTTCATGATTCCCCAGAGGTTAAATACACAGGAAGCAGTATTTGGTCTTCTTTCCCCTGCTCCTTGACCACGCACACCTCGCTCACTCAACAAACCCTGAGCACTCTGCCCCCACCTGATGGCAGCTTTCCCAGACACCAGCACTAGGTTTCGCTGCTGGACCCTCACTGCGTAGCAGAGCCTGGAACACAGTAAGTGCTTGTTAACTCACTGGACAGTTCACACCTTGCCTCACAAAAATCTAAAACATTATCTTTCCCCCTACCTCAATGATGAAGCAACTTGATCCTACCTACATGGATTACTTTAAAAATAAACCCACACAACATGGGAGGAAAGGCCACTGTGCAGAGCAGGAAGGTGCAGCAGGAAAGGCCACTGTGGGTGCAGAGCGGGAAGGTGCAGCAGGCCCTTGTCAGCCTCATCACAGCTTCACTGCCCAACTGTGCTTCTCCTCCCAACGGTGCCCCAATTCCAAACCACAGTGACGGCCAACATCGCCGCCATGTTCAGAGCTGCTCCCTCATCTTACTCCCTGACTCCACATCCCTCCCTCAGCTCCAGCTTCACCAAGCCCACACCCCATTTCTCTGGCTGAGGTTACCTAGAGTAAAAATCACCAAACACCCCCCTCATCTGTGCCTCCCAGGCTGCAAACTGTTTTGAATGCTGGTCTCTTGGCTGTGTTCCAGAATAAACTACCCTGCTCCATAAGATTCACAGAAGTATAGCCCAAAATCTAACTAGCTACAATGGCTGAAGCCTTCAAGCTTATGCAAGTTATAGATAAGCGAATGTCCAGGCAGGCAGCACAGGTGTGTTGTACAGATACTGTCCCAATCAGGGCACGAGACCTTCTCCTATGGCAGCAAATGGTTTAGCACCATCTTCTATTCATACTGCATCTCTGCTTAACACAGAATTCAAACCAGCAAAACAAGGTACTTTCTTCAGCTCTGTAGGCTAACATGGGTTTTAAGAAATTAAAATCTTAGAATGGCAAATTTTAAATGGCTTCCATGGTTTCCTCTGTGCACCTGAATATTCCTTCATTCAAAAATTACTCTTTAAACCTCTACACTGTGCCACAGCAATGAACAAGACAGGCCACTTTGCTTACAGACCAAAGTAGGAGAAAAAGAAAAAGGCAATTAAAATTCACACTAATAAGTACATGTCAGGGTAAAAGGGTATACAGGGCAATACAGATGCAAATAATCATTTGGGGAGAATCATAGCATGAAACTTGTAAGACACAGCATTCTGAGGTACAATCTGTCCCAAACTATTCTTTACAATCTTAGTTCTGTTCACGTAATAGTTTTATATTTTGGGGTCCAGTTCAGTCTGATGCTACTTTGCTGCCTAATAGCATGACTGGCTATTAGGTCATGGCTAATGACCTAACAGTGGCTCACACCTTCATCTCCCAAAGGGACCGGATCGCCCAAATACTCGAATTCTATAAAATACGGTGAGGGCAAGGAAGGGAGGCTATCCAACCCGGGCTATGGGGATGGGGAAACCTGACTACTCACTGCTTTGTTTTCCATTAAGTGAGAGGGAGTGGAGGAGGGTAGAGGAGGAGAGCCCCGAGAAGTAGATAACAGCAGATGGACGGCCATGAGCCCCAGCCCACTGCGGGCTCCCTCAGAGAGGCCCAGCACTCCTGCCTCAGCTTTCCTTTTGGGGGCTGGGGTGGGGTGGGGACCCAAAAGTCTCTAATAGCTGTCACTGCCAAGATTTTAAGTTCTAACTGTGATGTTGCCTCTTCACCACTGACCCTTCAGCCTCTTGGGTCTCCCTCCTCAGTCTGAAGAAAAGGAGTTTTCCTGAACTACACAGGAAAGATGTACCTAAAAAGCTCTACTATTTGATACCTTTTTTTTTTTTTTTTTTTTTTTTTGCAGTTTTGGCTGGGGCCGGGCTTGAACCACTGGTATATATGGAGCAGGTGCCCTACTCCTTGAGCCACAGACACTGCCCTACTATTTGATACTCTTGTGTCCAATTAAAGCACTCTTGAAGATTCTCAACTGGCTGAGCACAGTGGCTCATGCCTATAATCCTAGCACTCTGGGAGGCCAAGGCGGTACATCTCCTGAGCTCAGGAATTGGAGACCAGCCTGAGCAAGACTGAGACACCATCTCTACTAAAAATAGAAAAAAAACTAGCCAGGCATTATGGCCAGGCACCTTTAGTCCCAGCTACTTGGCTCCTCGGGAAGCCAAGACACGAGGATTGCTTAAACCCACGAGTGTGAGGTTGCACTCTATCTACCCAGGGCAAGAGAGTGAGACTGTCTCAAGCATGTAAAGGGTGTCCTGTGGTTTCTCTGCAAAATGGGAGGGGGGCATCTGCCAAAACTAGTAGAAGGAGAAATAGTAAGGAATTGGCTCAAGAACCTGAAGGGGGGAAGTAACTGGTGTTGGAAGCACAGGCAAACAGAAACTAAGGACACACAGAAAGGCCACAAGGTCTTGGTGAAGGACCAGCTGAGGAGGAAGGTCTTGAATGTGCCTAGTTTATCTTAAGTACATCACAAACCAGTACTTGTTTAAAGTTAGTAAACTGTGCTCTTTTACTCAATTTTACTCTGTCTTTATTCATTCCTTTTAAATATGTCACTGATCACAAGAGAATTCTAGTTAGCTTGGGTTTATTAACACAAACAGTGTCCTACCTCTACAAGAAAACAAAACAAATGCAAGTGGCTTAAGAGCTGCAGTGTCACATATGTTAACGTCATTGTAAACATCCCCCTGGGTAATAAGCAATTGAAATGGTGGGCTGTGGTTGCTCATAATGTACGGGGACTTCCCAGACGCCACAGAACCTATTAGCGTTTGAGTTTTAAATCTGTGCCAGGCACTCCAGGTCTCCAGGTACATTGACTGGTGACAACCAAACAGATTAGCTAAAAGCCATAAAATACTCAAATAAACCTTATGGTTTAAAAAATAAGCATTATGTTTGTTCATGAAGACAGTAAGCTCACTTTGAACAAGGCAATATATCTAGTGCCAGCCACTGCCATTTAAGGAAGAAAATGGGCACCAGCTCAACGTAAACTAAATGACAAGTAATACATGGCTAACTTTCTCACAGATATTAGAATATTCCGTCCATTTTATAAAGACCTTTCACTTTAATAAACTCGGCAAAAATTCTTAGTGGCTAAAAAACAGCTATCCCTTTAAAAAGCTTAATATTTAGTGATTTTTTAAAGTAATTTTACTTTATTGACAGGGAATAACAGGCATGCAGTGGTTGGCTACATTCTGTTTGCAAGAGATACTGCTAAAATCATACACAACTTTCAGTAAGTTTAAAACTTCAAAAGATGAAAAACTTTAGTTTTTATAGTATACAACTTACTCAAATGTGCCTACAAAAACCCAGGAAAACTAACTTAGCCAAACTGACTCAAGAAAAAAACAGAAAATGTATACAATCCCATAAATGTTTTAAAAGCAAAAGTTTTCCCTCATGCCCACCCACACCCCACCCAGAGCAAGATGAAATGACAAAAATGTTCAAATGAGTTCTGCCAAATAACCGTAGGCGATCTCCGAGTTACAAACATCAGGATGATACAGGTAGTAGATAAATGTGCCTGTTTCAACTTACATACAGCTAAAGAACAAACCTACAGAATCCGTCTCATTCTGTAAGAGACAGAAATTGCCTGTCCTCCCAATCAAACTATGCCAAAGAACAGAAAAAAGAAGAAATGCTCTTATCCTAAATTCACTTATGCAGCTACAATAATCTTGGTAACAAAACCAGAAAAGATAATTTTTGGTCAATTTTACTCACGGATATATTGCTGATCCACTGAAATTGAAAAACATTTATAAACTCACTAGGTTGGATTTTTCCAGAAATGTAAGGTGATTTTAAATTAGGACATCTATCATTATAATTTACCAATTAAATATAGAAGAAAAAGCACTTATATAATCTCAATGGATACAAAGACAATACACAGTAGTGATCCTAAGTCCTACTAAGGCAAAAAAGTGAGAGAAGAGGAGCAGAGGAGAGAGAAGGAACGGGAAAGGAAGAAAATCAGAGACACGCCCAGGAAACACAGATGCAAAATTAATAAAGTGTTAATAAATAAAGCAATGTCTAAAAAGATAATTCATCTTAACCAAATAGGGCTTTGACAGAGAAAAAGCATTTGACCAAATGCTCAATTAAGAAATACAAAGGAGTGTCTCCAACCTAATAAAGAGCACCTATAAAACTAGCACCTAGAGAATCCATATGTATATATCCAGAATATAGAAAGTATTACGGCTCAATGACAAACAACAAAAAAAAAAAAAAAAAAGAGGAAAAAAGAAAACAATTTAAAATGGGCAAAAAAGCAAAAGAAGATAATGGGTATGGCCAATAAGCACCAGAAAGCGTCCTTGACATCATTGGTCCTGAGGGACACGCACATGCAGAGCTGCTGACACCCACCAGAATGGCTAAAATCAAAGACCCAAAACTCCAAATATTGGTGACATGTGTAAAGCACATTGTCAGTGTGTAATGCTATAAAACATATGGCAATTTTTAATCAATAAAACTAAATATACACCTACTCTACAGCCCAGTAATCCTTCTCTTAGTTACTTGCTCAAAGAAATGAAAACATAATGTATGTCCAAAACAAAAAAAAAAAGCCTTCTATAATAAAGATTTTCTTCATAATAGTCCAAAACTAGGAGCAGCTTAGGAGTCCATAAATAAAAAAATGGATAAAAAACTATGTGACAGTCACACTGTAGGATGCCACCTGGCAATAAAAACAAATGAGGGACTGATACCCAGCAATATGAATGAACTTCAAAAATATGCTGAATGGAAGCCACACTTACATAAAAAGTACCTACAAAAGACAGCTTCAGAACAGACAACACTAATCTAAGATCATGAAAAGTAGTGTAATTGTGTCTCTGATGCCAGAGATGGGGGCAAGGAAGGGGCTTGGGAAAACTTTCTGAGGTGATGGAAATACTCTCTGTCTTGACAGGCTGTGGGTTCCACAGTTGGATACAGTTTCAAAAACTCTACAAATCATATCCTGAAATTTATACAGTTCACTAGGTAAAAATTTTACCTCAGAGGGAAAACAAATAAAAGTTGAGCCATAATGATAGGAGCGTAATTAGGAAGGTAAGGCCTACTAATATCTACAACTTACTCTGAAAGACAAAAAAAGAATAAGATTGACTGGAGGATATGATATAAAGCAAATATATCCAAATCCAGATCACTTCTGTAGAAATTAGGTGGTGCCATCATTGTAAAATTCTTTCAATTTGGATGTACACTTAAAATTTTCATATTAAAATGTTGGTAAAAATATTATCAAAATTATTTTTAAAAGATAAAGTACCTACACTAAATCTAATAAAAAATATGCATGAGTTTTAGATAAAATTACATGACTTAAATAGGAAATTCTACTATACTCATATAGAGAAAGAGTTAATATTATAAACATGTAATTGTACCAAATTGTTCTATAAATTCAATACAGTATCAGCCAAAATACTCAAATGTTTTCATGGAAAAAATATCTAAGCAACAAGGACAACGGTATTAAAAAAAAAAAATAGAAGGACATACGCTATCAGACATTTACTACAAAGCTATAGTCATAACCCAAGTTAGGTGCTGCTCCTACAATACCTGGAACAAAATAGAGCCCCCAGCAACAAACAAAAAAAAAAAAGAAAGAAAACAACAGAAACTGGCCCCACATATTTATATATAAGAGATGATACTGAAGATTAATGTAGAAAGAAGACATCAATTAATGGTACAGGACATTTTCATTATCCATTTTTTTAATATTGAATTCGATTCTACTCACAATATATCTAATAAAGTTTTATACCCAATAGTTCAGAGATCAAAATATGAATAAGCAAAGTTACAGATCTCTCAGAAAAAAAAAAATAAGACAACATTTTGTGATCTCTGTGTCAGAAAGGATAAAGCACAAAGGCATGAACCATAAAGTAGAACATTTAAAAATATATTATAACATATTAAAATCTTAAAATTCTATTCAAAATATACCACAGAAAATTACAATGTGAATAATAACAAACTAGGCGAAGTTATCACACAAATAACAAACATACAGGATATAGGGAAAAATTCTACAAATCAATATTACAACTACAAAACAACCAAAAACAAATGGAAAGATACAAGAGTGTTTAGGGCAACATTGTTTGAAAAATCAAACCCACAGTGGCTTTTGACAGCAGGCTGGCTAAACGAAAAATGGCACATTCACACAGTGTAGAACTATGTACATATGAAAATAAAGAACTAGAGCTTGGAGGAATTTCAAACAAATGGTGTCAACCAGGTTTGCCAACTAGGATCCTATTCACAAAAAAACTTTTAACACATGCTAAATTAGTGCTAAATGAGTATGAGTGTGTGTATATATACATGGTTTTATAATTGGAATATAGATACACTTACTAAGCAGTCTTCAAATATATTTTATTTTATTTATTTATTTATTTTTATTAGAGACAGAGTCTCACTCTTTCTCCCTCGGTAGAGTGCCATGGCATCACAGCTCACAGCAACAGCAACCTCCACCTCTTGGGCCTAGGCCATTCTCTTGCTTCGGCCTCCCAAGTAGCTGGGACTACAGGCACCCGCCACAATGCTCAGCTATTTTTTGTTGTAGTTTGGCTGGGGTCAGGTTCGAACCCGTCACCCTCAGTATATGGGGCCAGAGCCCTACTCACTGAGCCACAGGCACCTCCCTTCAAATATATTTTAAATGTATGGATATATAACGTGTAATGTGCAATGTAACATTATATAATACACATTAATCCGTGCATATACTATAAATATGTAGGCTATAATAAAACATATAATATACATATTATAAAACATAGAAGAATGGTTGGGTAGAGATACCACAAGAAAGGAAAATCCAAGAATTTAGTAATGTTTCATTTCTTCACCTAGATGGTGGGCACACGGGTATTCACTGTGTTACCCATTAATCCTATTTATAGGTCTTAAATATGTAATATTTCAAGGAGATACAGCGTTAAAGAATAGAACATAGAAATATTTTTATTCTAGAAGTTAGAGAAGGCTCTCTGATGCAAGATGCAAGTCCATGAAACAGTTCACAAAACTCATGGCTCATGCTTATCATCCTGGCACTTTGGGAGGCTAAGGTTGTAGGATGCTGGAGGCTGGGAGTTTAGCATTACAGTGAGCGATGATGATGCCATTACACTCTAGACTTGGTGACAGAGTAAGACCCTGTCTCAAAAAAAAAAAAAAAAAAAGAAAAGAAAAAAGAAAAAAGATTTGATTCAGAGAACTGAAAAATTGAAAAGTAAAGTTAAATTACAAGTTTATTTTCGCAGGTACTGAAAAGTACACAGACACAAATTTTTAGGTTCGTGTTAAAAAAAAAAAAAAAGTAACTGCCCCTAAATAAAATTTTACTATAAACCTAAGATCAAAAAAGAAGATTTCCAATATACCACTTCAATAAAATTGAAATAAAAAGCAGAGGGCAAAAGGTAGAGGAAAAAAATGTACATTAGCAGTATAATAAGCCAGAGATAGGAGCTGTAGACAGGACAGACAACGGCAATGCCTCTACATTGTGGACGGTAGAACGGCTGTCAAACCAGTGTAAAATATGAGAAAATGCAGTTACAACAGCGTTAGCTGTGGAACAAAACTGTTTTATCAAACAATATTCTACTTTAAAATTAAGACTGATCCTTGCTGGCTTCCATACAGAATAAGTCACTGGGTTAAACCTATGGGCATACAGGTAGGAGGGAAGTACTGCCAATAGTGGTTTCCAGGACCAGGGCTGTCCTTGGAAATTTTGTTGTAACTGAACAACTTCCAGGACCCCATTCCCATGTGATTCACTAACCTCTGCTCTACAGCACAGAAAGTATCTACAGGCAGATGGTAATACTCATACAATTGGGCAAGCCACCTGGATCACATAGATGGCAAAGAACAGCCCCGATCCTTCAAAAGATCTTTTGTAATTACTGTTTAGAAGATTTACTCACCAAGTAAGCTCAACCTTTCCTTAAAATCTAATAGGTTATCTAAATCGCATTTGTCCTCAGCTGTCATTAATATGATCAGAATTAAACCACATTCTGTGATTTGCCACTAAAGATAACCTCATCAGTCAAAGGTGGACAAACCCTTAAAAACAAATATCAAATACACAGCAAATACCTGAAGCATTCCTCATTTCAGGGAATAATCATTTTCTTTTATTTATTTATTATTTATTTATTTTTTTGAGACAGTCTCACTATGTCACCCTCAGCAGAGTGTTGTGGAATCACAGCTCACAGCAACATCAAACTCTTGGGCTTAAGCAATTCTCTTGTCTCACCCTCCCAAGTAGCTGGGAATACCAGCACCTGCCACAAAGCCTGGCAATTTGTTATTGTTGTTGTCACTGTTATTTTTAGCAGGCCTGGGCCGGGTTCAAACCCACCAGCCCCAGGTATATGTGGCCAGCGCCCTAACCACTGAGTGATGGTTTTCTTTTAAATAATGCTGATGGATGAGAAAATACCATCCTGCCTCCTCACAGTACCAGAAGAAAGTAAAAAGCTAAAGCACTGGACTCCAGAGCATACTGCTACAGTGGTGCATAGAGAAGCAGGAGAAATGAGCACCCTTAGTCTCTAGTCCTCCAACAGAAAAGGCCAGGACTGCAGCAGGGGAGCAGAGCAGCACTCTCCAGAGACCTGCATGCAGGGCAGAGCAGACTGGGGCAGCATACACTGAAGCAAGTAAGCTAGCTCCTGCCCCTCTGCCTCCTGACAGATGGCTAAGGCTTTTTCCCAGAGATTCAGGACAGCTATAGATAGGTTCTGTGTACATAAACAGGTTTTATCAAAAGGAGATTAATTAAGAAACATTTTCATATCTTGGTACAGTATGAAGTCAAAGCACTTAGAGGTGATACAGAAGTATCCAAGATGAAAACTAAGTTGCATATTTTCATGATATGTATTAAAACAGTGTCTGGAATAGCTTCAAAAGACCTAAAATGTAACTGAGCCCTAGTAATATAAACTAATGACAGATCTCTGAGCTGTCAGAGGGCAAATCAGCAACTTGAAGGCTGACCGGCAAATAAATACTTACACTCTCAGAAGACAGAGAGATGTATCACATGGGGCTCAGAGACACAGAATACCCTACCACAAGAGCATCCGAATTACTTAAAATACAGATGGTGACAAGTACAACATAAAAATATTTTATACAATAAGTCATCAAAAATTTGAAGCATGCAACTTCACTTACATCTACATTTTTAAATTTTCCAAAGGTTTGCTTTCAACCCTACCATTAGATGCTCTTAAGTGGGAAAATATAAAAAGCATGAAGGCACATGAAATTGGTCTTAGGGCTACTCTGAAAGTATAGAATAATTTGGTTTGAGGAATCTGGAATTAGAGTATTTGAGCAACTAGCTACAGTTCTGGGTTGTTTTTGTTGTTGTTGTTGTTGTTTGTTCGTTTGTTTTTGAAACAGAGTCCCACTTGGTTACCCTGGGTAAAGTGCTGTGACATCATAGCTCACAGCAACCTCAACTCTTGGACTCTAGCACTCCTCTTGCCTCAGCATCCCAAGTAGCTGGGACTACAGGTGCCCACTATAGCATCCAGCTAATTTTTCAGTTTTTAGTGGAGATAAGGTCTCACCCTTGCTCAGTCTGGTCTTGAACTCCTGAGCTCAAGCAACCTACCCAACTTGACCTCCTGAAGTGCTAGGATTACAGGCATGAGCCACCATGCCTGGCCTACCACACAGTTCTTAAATAAATGTAATCCAGGTCATCAGGTTCTCTCTCAAACTACACTGCCTTTTCAGAAAAAAGGTCTTCTTCCTATTGGGACTAGAGGACTCAGAGGTTTAATAGCTAATACTAACTAAAAATAGGGTGACTAACTCACATGAGCCTTTATCCAAGTTAGTCTCCTAATAATTTGCTGAAAATTAAAACTTCATACATTTATTTTCTAATGATCTCTATGAGACACAACATTTTAAAGCAAGACTAAAACACCAATCTATCTTTTACTTCTCCAGTTCACAAGAAGTTAATGAGTCTTTTAAAACTGTGCACAAGAATGCTCTTAAAACACTTTTTAGTACTTGGTTTCAGATGATCTGAACAGGCTGAGTAAAATGCTGCTCAACTGAACACAAAAGAGACACAATTCTTACTGCATAAGAATTATGGACTTCCTTCCTTTCCATCCTAGAATGAGTAATTGAATATAAAGCAACTGGCCTTAGCTCATAGTCTCTGGCTAAAGAAAGGAAATTTCACCAGGGCCCCTTCATTGGGGCCAGAGGCAATCAGACTCATATTGTATCTGTAAGTTACTTAATAATATAAGTAACACTGAAAGTAGAAAGAAAAAGAAAAAAGAAGCACATTTCTAAATTATTAATGCCCATAAAATGAATCTGTAAATATGTCTCTTTTACATATAGCCTATGAATATATCTAATTCTAATGAAGCCTAAAAAATGAGGCTGCTCAGGACAAATTCTTAACATTAAATTTCAAAATCTACTGTTAGAGGCCTTGAGAGAACTAAAAAGCAGTAGTAGCTAAGAGTTTTTAAGTAATTGTCCATCAATAATTTAGAGTATGTACAAATTGATTAAATAATGGCAATACAACTAATTGCTGTTATATAACCCAAAGCTTCAATTTAAGGGGGAAAGAGTTCTACAGTGACACCTACCAGTTAAGGGTAGTATAACAGCAGGACAGGCAGATAGAAAAGATGCTGGAAGATACAGGGAAGGAGTGGGTGACACTTAAAAAGGAAAAGCTAAACAAATAAGACGCATTGCACTTATCAGTGTCTAGAAAATCAGGTCAAAAGGATATCGTGCCCCTTCACCAAAAATTTTCAGATCAACGAATTTGAAAAAGCTTCTTCTGGCCCCAACTAGCCATGCAAATTCAATTTTATATGCAAATTAAAGGTAAGATACCTAATTTATTCATGTTTCTTTTACATTATAATGAACAAAACTAAAAAAGATAAAATTGAACTCTGTAGAAAAGCACTTTATCATCTCTCAGTTTAAGGAAATAAAAAGCAGATTTTTGCTTTATGTAATAAAAGCTATGTAATATAAAACCCCAAAATTTCAGCTTCTAAATATTACTGTTCAACAAAACAACCACCTAGATCAAGGATCTGGCCAGAAAAATCACTTTTTCTCTAAAATGCATGCTTCAAAAGACTGAGCCCTTTTTGCCCCATACTTTTACACCAGAAGTAAAATATAATAATGTTTAATATGACCAACGTCATCAATTTCTGATTCTCAAAGTATAACATACTATAATATTTACTCTTAGTCCATGCACTTCTTCTCAAACTAAGATTTTCAAATATACCATTTAGAACACAATTTTGGTCAAAGGATATTTAACTGATGATATAACAAAAGCCCATGTTTCTTTACTAAGTGTGGTAATGCCATAGAGAGAGCCAGAAGGATACTTGATAAATCTAGTTCATCTCCTCATTCCTGTGAGATCTTACATAGTAGAGAACTTAAAATTCAAGTAATATGGAAAAATAAATGACCAACATAAAACTTGGGTTCTAGTCCTGGTTATTCCAGTAACTAGTTAAACAACCTTCAGTGAACTAGGCAATCTATTTGTGGGCATTAAGTTCCTCATCTATATGATCAAAGCAAGGAACTCAATGAGCCTAACAATAACACCACCACTAAAAATTCTTCAGCTTTTATTTCTCCAGCAGATGAGAATTGTTTCCACAATGTCCATACTTCAATGACTAGATAATCAGAGCAATAAAAGAAAAGTTGCCTTTCTCTCATATCAGGTACATCCTGCTATAATAAAACAATATAATCATACTTTCACAATGCAAAATAACTGTTTAGGTTAGGATGATGGAAAGAAACCTGGTTTCCATTTCTAGTGCCTTCTACCTGGCACACAGTCAGAAGTCAATATTTACTGAAGGAAAAAAATGGCTACGAAAAAAGTATACTTGTTATGTAACATGTAGGGCTCCAACATCAACTGTGTTTGTGGTAGCAAAGTTATTCTCTCTTTTGCTTATTCTCTTTTTACATACTGTATCTATTTCAAGACATTTATGGATTCAATGTGTAAAATCTACAGCTTAAAAGGCTGTAGATGGCAAATATGGACATGGCTTGCTCCAAAATGCCTGAATATGACAGGATAAATTAACTTAAGTGATAACATTTCCTAAACTTGTCACCTGCCAGTTAAAATGCTGATTCAAATATTTCTTGGGTAGAACATGATACACATTTCCCAATATTAATTCTTACCAGGAAGTAACAGGCCATATAAAGTGACTTCCTCAGATGCCATCAGTCTTCTACTCAAAAGTACAAAGGATAAAATGGAGCCAAGAAATATTTCACTTGCAATTAGCCGCAGAAAACTTTTGAAACAATTACTACTAACATCTTGTCCACCAGCTTTCTCTGCTTTTCATGTAAGGCTTACAACAGTCTCTTCTCATTTATACCTGTTAAGGAGGGCAACCCCAGTGGCCTGAGGGTCCTACAAGTTTAAGTAACTGACAGATAAGAGCAAGTGAAAAAGGAACATAAACTTTTCTTTATATCAAAGGTGAATCAATATGCTTGCACTTATCTTCAAACTTTATCTCTTTCCATTTAGAATACAAATATTAGTTCTGAGAACGAAAATCTGTACAGTGAACTTCACTGCACGACTTTCACCATTTAAATTTTTTTATTCATCCATTCACTCATGAAATATTTATTACGGGACAAGACCATTCTAGGCATTGTGGACAAGGAATGAAGGGATGAGAATGAGATAAACACGATACCCTGAACATAAGAACACAATTTCAGATCGTGAAAAGTGCCATAATTAAAATTCTCTTTGGAGTCTGACTGTAGTTATCTGATTTATTTTCTTGACATACTGTACATAAATGCATTACATGTAGATCCCAGCAAAGAGTCTCAATCATTTCGAATGAAGTTTACAATTCACATTCAGTACACGTGTCTTCCAGTTTCAATATCCTCAATGTGAGTCAAAGGAAGTATGAAAGAAGCTGAGAACCACTGAAATATGAGAGGAAACAGATTTAAAACATCTGTTCTCTCTCTGCTGGGTGTGCACACACAGGAGGAGAAAGGTGAATAACCAATCGACTTTTTTAAGCAAAAAGGGTAAAAATGGAGAACTGTGTCCAGTATTGTATGGCATTTCGTGATATTTTAAAGGCATCTGCAACGCATATTAAGACAGCTACATAAAAGCAAAAGCATTTTAAAATAATTTCCAAAACATTAGAATCATTCCTAATTGTCTCCCCCCACACACACACCCTACCTTCACCCCCGAATATATCCCCTCCTTTGAGTTGTTCTGAAAAGCTCTGTTTGGGCAGGAACTTACTTTTCCTGACTTTGGCTGATTCTCAAACTAACCAAAACACGCAAGGCAAAGAAAAACTGTCCTGTTACTCCCATCTTCAACTCGACAGAAAGCCAAGAAAGAGTGGATCAATGACCTCCATCTCGGCTGCGCCCCGCAGGTGAGGGAACCGCCGGGAAGGGGCTCAGCAACGTGGCCAGCACCAGGGTGCGGACCCCGCTCCGCCTGCCAGCCAGGCCCGGGGAGCGCGGCCTCGGCCCCGCGCGCAAGGGAGGAGGGACGCGGGGGATGGAGAAGGCGCGCGTGGGGACCTGGAGGCACCGACCCGCAGCACCCGCCACCACCCGCGCTCCCACCCGAAGCCCGGCCCCGGACCTCCGCCCCGCAAGGCCTCTGACCTCTCCGGGCCCCGGGGCTGCTGCTGCCTCCGCTGCTGCCCGCGCTGGTGCTGCCGCTGCCGGAGCCGCTGCTGCTGCTGTTGCCGCCGCCGCCGCCGCCGCCCTTGGCGTTCTTGCGCGGGGCCATCGCACGCTCCGCGGGGGCTGCCAAGGGTTGGTGGGTTTCCTCAGAGAGCGGAGGGTACACAGCGGACGCGGGGGCCGCTGACGGCGGCGGGCGCTGGAGCGGCTGCGGGCCGCGGCTCCTGCAGCAAAGCCTGCGATGCGCACCGCCCGCCGCGCCTCCGAGGACCTACACCCGCGTGCCGGCCGCGCGCGCCCGGCCCTCGCGTGTGCCGGACCTGTGACTCCCTCCCGAGGCGAGAGCGCGCGGCTCGCCCGCCCCTCGGCCACGCCCCTTCCCGGCCTCGCTCCGCCCGCGGAGAGCTGAGTGACGGCGAGTGGGGGCCAATCGCGACGGCCTCTAGGAGGCGGAGGCACCAGATGCGCTTCCACGCCCCCTGCAGACTGGGGGCCCTTCTGGCTCGACGCAGCTGCCTGTGAGCGTGAGCTGCTTTGGGCTTTACAGTCTGTCCCGGTTCTTTGGAACGTGGCAAACGTGGAAGCCGACAGGGCTCTCGCGAGCGTTGGCGTCCTCCCCTCGACTAGAATGGGGCGCGGGAGCGGGACCGGGCGCGAGGGCGGGGCGGGCGGACACACACGTGTGCCGCGCCGCGACCAAGCGCGCCGCCCCTTGGCCTTGCTCTGGGTATTTTGTTCCAGTCGCTTTCCCTATACGCAGACGCAAAGCAATGCAATACCGCTTATTGCGAAAGAGATGCCGGTTTCTTGTCAGTATTAACATTGAGACGTTACTGAAATGGTGATAATAGGTCTAGTTCAATACGTAAGCCATAGTAATTGATCTCTTTGGTGTTATAAGCAGTAATTTACTTAGTTTGTGCCATCAGTATGATCAGAGAATCTTAGTTAAGACATGAAAATGCGAATTGGCACAAAAGGTTCATTTTCTTACCTTGGACGGCATCTTTTACTTGAAACCCTCTGCCAGGCTAACTAACGCCTGTAGCCGTCGTTCCTCCGTGTCCCACGTGGGTCCCCTAGTGTGTGCTCGCAGAGTGCTGGGTCTGTGCTTCCTCAGAAGTCGTAATAGGGTAGTAAAAATGTCTGGGAAGGTGGATGAGCCAGACTAGCACTTGAGGTCATGGACGTCTCGGGCATCTTTGTGTCACCAATTGCTAATACCCTGTCTGGTGTGTAATGGACAAGCCAAGTAATATGTTTGGTGATTTGATACATTTCTGTCAACTTCCTAAGAGGCTACTGGTTCCTCCTTGTACCCCCAAGGAAACAGTTACAATGACTTTTCTGCATTCGTTATTAGAAAATAAAACTTGTAACAAAATTTCTGGCACCAGACACCGTCGGCTGTATATACAGTTTAGTTTTAGATACTAAACTCCTCTAAGCTAAATATCAGAATTACACATTTTACATATATCCATAGTTCCCAATCTGTGGGCATTAAAAAACCAAGTTTTCCTTGGATTCCTGAATTTGTTTACATAAAACCTTTCCCCAGCAGGGAGTAGGGGAGGTGACGTTGTCAAAGTGTCTTTGAAATTAAGTCAGAGGTCAAATGTCCCTTGTTAGGTTATCTGTTTTTCTGTAATTTCCAAGCAAGCTATGAATGAACACTAGGTAAAATAATGTTAAAAGGACAATAAAGACAAGATTTAATTAGGACAATGTATTAAAATACTAATTTAATAGAGCTTTTGAACTAGGCCAAATGTGTCTTTCAGATATTTCCATAAATTTTCCATTGGCTTCACTGGGATTTGCAAGTGAGAACTGGAGGCTGCCATTTGCCCCAGTTTCCCCCTCCTCCACTGTTGACCACTTACAACCTCTAGTCAAATGCTTTCCAAATTAAATATTTCCAGTGTTACTTATACCTACAAAAACATTGCTTTCAAGTTCCACTTTAACCTGCTCCCTAGAAAGTGCTTCTCATTTTTATGCAACCTTCCTAATGTGAAATGTTATTATTGCAAACTAAAAATGATTATTTCCTCATCTTTATTTGCCATAGTAAATTGGGTCATAGTGGAAAAGAAATGAATTTCAAATGGTCATGATTCAGTTGTATGGTTTCATATTATATTAGTGGAATTTGTTGCAATGAAATTGTACTTATTGGTAAGTACAAGGGCACTTTTAAGGTATTCTCTACTCAGTGTTCTCAAAGAAATTATTTCCCTGTGAGGTATATTTCAACAAATAAATGAACCATTATTTTCACCAAATAATTGACTTTATATTGCTGTACAAAAAATAAGCCTGTTTAACATCTATGTCATAAATACATACAATGAATTTATGTGAGCAGAAGCAATTTTAAGTGTAGTCAAAAAGTAAATTAGACCCAGAAATGTTGTTCCCTAGCAATATGACTAAATGACATGAAATCATACTGACTAAGAAATCTATTGTTTCTTTTTTTAATTTCAATTCTTTGTATTTTCTATCAAAACTAGTACTTCCTAATACTTCCAAAGTTCCTTCCTAATAAATAGTATTTAAGTAATGGCTAGTTCATAAGTTTCCTAGCATAGGAAAATGATAGAATTAACTGACTACTTCTAAGTCTCAAATCTAATGGCAGAAAAGAAACTTAAGCATGAATAAAAACCCAAATAATTAGAAAATAATAAATAATTGCATGCATGGCAATTCTATATAGTAGATAGATGGAATATTAATGTGATTTAGGAATGTTTAGAAAGTAACAAAGAAATAAAGAAAAAAATGTGGCGAAATCTCACAAGATTGAATTGTTTGTAAGATAATAATTTTACTTAAAATATATCCTTTCCCTCAAAGATCTAACTAATGTGTGTGTTGGCAGGGTGGTGTTTGTGTATCACTAATTATTTCTATGTGTAATGAAAACAACCATTTACTTCAAGTAGAAACAAGTCTCTAAGAAAAGTATTCTAACCTAGCATTTAGGTTGTTCCATTTTCATCCAGTCTAAATATACATAAACATATGGATATGCTTTACAACGAATAGCACTGTTACAGTATGCAAAACTGGATTAGTCAACCTGAATCCTTCCTAGTTGATGGAAAATCATGAATATACTATGTGAAATTAGTATTAACTCAGCCCTTTTTGCATTGTCATCATTTGGACTTGAATCTATTGTTGTTTCATAAGCATATGACAAGCATTACTGAGCTGAGCCCATTCCAAAAAAAAAATCCCTGAAGGGTTTACAAGCATAAAAAATGGAGAAGGTCTTCCTGTATCGTTGCAACTAAATGTTACTGACCTAAAGACCACTGCTACTATGTTGAAATCTACAGTATTTAAGATGGACAATATCCATTAGTTTAAAAATTGTGGCTAATGGACCAATGGTCCAGAATATTATGTAATTTTTTATGGAACTGGCACAATTCTGACTTCATCAAATGACAAATTCATTTCTCTTATGACAGATCCCTTTGAGTTTGAGACAGACACCAACATGTTCACTAGGGCCATTTCTCCTAGTGCCAGAAAGCATATTAACCTAATAAAATCAAGTGGAAATTATTTCCAAGCAGCTATTTCACAAACTATGTAAAATTATGTTTTACCCATTTTTTTTTATTTTTTTTGAGACAGAGTCTCACTCAGTTGCCCTGGATAGAGTGCCATGGTGTCATAGCTCACAGTGACCCCAAACTCTTTGGCTTAAGTGATCCTCTTGCCTCAGCCTCCTGAGTAGCTGGAACCACAGCCACCTATCACAATGCTGGCTATAAGACTGATCACTCTTGCTCAGGCTGGTCTCCAACAGTCTACCCACCTTCGCCTCCCAGAGTGCCAGGGTTATAGGTGTGAGCCAGTGAGTCTGGCTTTTTCTACTTCTTTAAGGTATCCATAGTGCACTTAGTTTTAGCTACAATACAAAAGAAGAATTGAGGAATGCAGTTAACAGAAGGGATGCATATCAAAGCAATTGTGTGAAAACCTAAGTGCAGAAGTTTTCATTGGTTGGATGTATCCCAAGAGATTTCTCTTTCCAAAATTTGAGAAAATTGAAATCAAATACACTGTACACAAACTTTATATCCACCTGTACAAACAGCTCAAAATAATGCTAAGGTTTATGTGGAAATAAGTTATAAACAATATTTTTAAAAGTATATGCAGATTACAGACCAAGAGTGCTGTCGATATTCTCATGTCTGTATCTGGTGACCATGCCAGTGTTAAAATGAAATAGGTATCATGTAAACTTTTCCCCTTGGGCTCTTTGCACTTGCCCTTCTGCCTGGGTTATGCTTTCTCCAGATTCCTTGCTTGGCACCCTCTTGCCTCCAGCCCTTGAGACCTCTCAAGGGGAAAGGTTTTTGGTAAGCACTGTGTGTAGATGTGAAATGATTAGCAATTAAAACCCCGGGTGGCCGCAGGTAAGGGCTTATATTTTGGCCTAAATACAGAGAAAGAAATATAAAGTCAATGTCCTTTTTTTTAGAAGGAAAAATTTGCAAGTATCACACAACCTAAAATAATTTTTTTTCTTAAAAACAGGTAGAAGTAGCCCATGTAACATTTATAGTTTCACACAAGTGTGGAGAGCAGTGGCGAATAGCTGAACAAAACATGGGAAGAAAATGAAACATCATATGAATCTGCACAGGAATCACTTAGAAAATATGTATCCTGAAGTAAAGGAATAGAGTTAATGAACCTCTCCTTGAAACATGAAATCCATCCAATCATACTCAGATAAATTTCCAACTCTAAAGTGACTATACAATGAGAACCTCCTGAGCTTCCGAAATGATATAACTTCCAAATCTGACCAGCTTGGGTCAGAGAAGATAATCTATGAATATCATAAAACTAGGATAGGAAAGGAGGAAGAAAGGGTTTTTCCCATTACCTAGGTTTGACTGAGGTTTTTATTCTATTTTCAAGCTGGATGAGGTTGGTCTAACACCAGAATTCTGTTCGGTATCATCTATAGTTGGTTGGACGTGTGTACCTGTGCATTAAGCACTTTGTAAATTTCACAGAAGTTTTTGTATATTGTCAGTTCATATTTCATCGAATCCTTACAAAAAGAAAGTCAAGTCTCAAGTTAAAAGAATCAATTCCAGTATTAAAGATACCCAACTGGACTCGTTAGACTCAAATCCAGGTTCTTGTCCAGGGCGTGCTGCCCGGAGGAGCAGATCTGTGATCAGCAGTTCTCAGTGCACACTCAGGTCTCCTTTGCTCTGTGTGTGCTGGGTAGACAGAGGAGCAGAGACTATCACCAAGCACAATGATGTGCCGCTCACTTTTCATCATCCTTTTCCTCGAAGCATCAAGGACAAATGTGGGATAGATACCTTTGCCTTATACCATACTCTAGGCTTTTCTCCTTCAAAACGGCCTTTGATGGAAACCCCATGTCACTCTCCTTTACATGTTGGGCATGAAGAAGAGGGGAGAATTCAAAGTTGGTTACCTTTGGGTCCCTTATGCTCTGGTCCTTTAACCCTGGCCTGTCCTCATTGTAGGCCTGAAATATACTGTGGACTCAAAACTAAAATGCTTTCCATGGTTGGTTGATGCTAGAAGTCAGGTTGAAAGTCCTATAAGTCCTAGGGAGTATCTCCACATATCAACAGAAAATTCTTCTTCCTATTCCAACTATTAAAACTCCCAGGGAAATGCAAAGGTGTGGGGGATGGAAGGATGGCCGGTTCAGCATGACTGGCAAAATACTTGGTCTGCCCTTGGCTCTGATTCTACAGAATGATAATAGATGAAGCACCATGCCAGAGAAACTGGCCAAAGGGATTTATAACCAGGAGTGGGGAAGGGGTGACGCTGCCAATAAGCAACAGTGCAAAGCCTGCCAAGGAAGTGGCAGCAACAGGATGCCAACTCTCTGGAGCCCACATCTTCCCCAAGGCAAACCCAACAGCCATCTCAGAAGCCCACTCTCCAGACCAGGCACCATTCTTCTCCGATATTCTAGCAGGAGCCAAGAAGAGTGTCTTTTAGCTCCTGCCGCCTTTGGGTCATAATCAGATTTTAAGATAGTTAAGGAGAAAACCCCGTGTTACCCCTCTGTTCTCCTCTCAGCCTTACCAGAAGGCCTCGCATACAGTCAGCTGGTCCATGGTGTCTAAAATATTCCCTAGTGCCTGGGTCAAGGTCATAATTCTTTGGCTGCTCTGAACACTCTCCAGCTGTTTTCTGGATGGCCAAAAGCTGGAACAACCACCAGGAGAAGGAAGTGCCCTTTGCCCTGCCTGTCCTGATGGTGACTTCCACACCCTCTCTCTGACTTTTCCAGGCTTTTCTCCCACATTTCGTTACTTCTTTATCTCCAACTCATACCACTCAGAGAACTCAGCTGCAGTTAGAAAAACTGTAAAGAAGATTTCCAGAGGCTGTTGTCTTATCCTGGGGCTCTTTAAGGTAGCTGCCACTGCCAACCCCTTCCTGCTAAAGGAGCAGGGAGCAGAGGCACAGAGGCTCAGCACCTCGCTTCAACTCCACCTCTGTCACCTGCAGTGAGCTTACCCTGTGCTCAGGAATCCTGTGGTGCAAGGTCTTTCTCTTCTGTAACCCTATCTGCACAGTGCAGGGTGATCTAGAAGGCTTTGATAGAATGGGGAGTGGTGCTTCCTTCAACATTTGGGGGGACTTCATTGGCTGGCCAGAAGCCACAGGGATGCCCTCACGGTGACCCCCTGCATTTTGAAGCTGATGCTTTCTTTCCTCAGTCCACACTACGTTTATCCTATTTTCATAACTGTGCAATGCTAGAAAATATTTGAACATTTGCTCTTTGGATAATAGAGTAACATACATCTTGCATGTGTACAGGTTTTCCTGCAGTTTTTGAGATTTGCTGTGGAACATGACAATATTCTCAGGCATTTATTTTTTAGCATCATGACCTTTCTCCTAAGAGTAAAATTTTTTTTTTTTTAGAGACAGAGTCTCACATGTGGGAAAAACATCTGGCATCTGAAGATCAGAGTGGAGGAAGGAGCCTGACTGAAAGGTGTAAAAGGCTATTTTTAAAACCAATTATAACTGTTTTTTTTTATTTTCACACAAATTAACCACCCAATTAATTGCTTCTCCTTAAATTATATTCTTTCTTCTAAGATAGCTGTCATCAAAAAAGTGGTGTTCAGATAATTTGGGAATATTCCCATATACAAAAATGAGGAGTTTTATTGCGTCTAATTCTACTAACCTTTCTTATATTTCCACTTAAAAATGTTTGCGTTGTTGCCCTTTAAAACTGTTGCTTTTGACTTTATATGATTATGATAAGCTTTGTCAACATCTTTACTGCTGTGTTTTTATATATAAATTTTATCTGTTCCAGGTTACAAATTAGATTTGCTCCCAATTTCTTAATAGTTTGATAATATACTCTGCATAAGCATTTCTAAGAAAACTGAATATATGTGTTAACCTGCAATCATATAGCATTACCAGTTCTATTCAAATATTACTGTACATCAAATTTTCTCCTTGTGAAAATGACTCATTTTCTGTATACTTTACTTCAAAATGATATAATTAAGGCAATGCTAACTCATCCGATTAAAGGCTGGGTTGTCAGGATAAAGTTGACAGGCATGTGCCAGAGCATTGCAGATTCTAAGTTACACATGGATATGACTATTCCCTCATTGAGGTCAGAAATTCATGGCTCCTGAATACACCTGAGCAACAGAAAATAAATAGCATTTTACAAAAAAGTGCCACAAATCAGATTCTGCCTGTAATTAGCTAGCTGTGTTTGGAATCCCAAGAAATTCGCTTGGCCTCTCCCGGCTCCCTTATCTCATGTGCAAATAGTGGGCTGTCATCATGGAGCCCTCTATTAATTTGTCTTTGATAATCTGATAGAAGTTGTGGGCCATCATGAGAAATATTCTCATGGCTGTAAAGTTTTCTAGACAATTTTAGAGACTCACATACCCAAGGTTAAGAATATCCACACCAGAAGATAGTTCCTTCTACCCCTCACATTCCATGGTGTTAAGTCTTGGTAATTGCTACTGGAAACAGTCTCTTGCATTTTCTTAGTCTATTCACAGGGTTAGTGGCCAACAGTGGCAAATGAGTTATTTTGTATCCAAGACAACTTGTTGCCAAGACAACTAGTGTTGCTCGGGATCTCTGCATAGGATATAGATGTGGTTAACAAAGGAATGATCTGTTATGGGTTCAGTGGATTCATGGATTTACTCAGTTTGATTGCCTGGAGTCGTTTCTGGAGACTACAGTGTGACAATTAATGAGACAGTCCCTATGAAACTAGAAAGTGCTTTACAAATGAAAGCAATTTTGATTCTTAATTTTATGTCTTGTGTTAATACTATACAGAGCATAACATGTTTTCAATGGTAACATCCTTACACTTCAAGTTTGACCAAGTACATTATCTGCTAGACCTAGGGAAGAGCAATCAACTATAGACAAAGTTACAGAAGTTTTTAAAGAATCATAACATTTGTAACAATATGTCTTTTCTGACTTCCTTCTTACTTTAAACTTTCCTTCCAGCCAGAGTGGTGGCTCATGCCTATAATCTAAGCATTCTGGGAGGCCAAGGTGAGTGGATTGCCTAAGCTCACAAGGTTCAAGACCAGCCTGAGCAAGAGTGAGACCTTGTCTTTAGAAATAGCTGGGCATTGTGGCAGGCACCTATAGTCCCAGCTACTTGGGAGGCTGAGGCAAGAAAATTGCTTGAGCCCAAGAGTTTGAGGTTGCTGTGAGCTATGATGCCTCTGTAGAGGGCAACAAAGTGAGACAGTCTCAAAAAAAAAAAAAGTCCTTCCTTCCATAAATATTCCTTGACCTTTTGACATTTCAGACACTGTGCCACGAGCTATAGGGAAAAGCAGGTGCTGTTTATTTCCGTGGTACCTGAGTACAGCTATGCAATTACTCACACTGGCCATTTGGTCTAGTTCAGTCTATAAGTATACTGTGTCCAGGCGTCCTCAAAGTACGGCCCATGGGCCACATGCGGCCCTCCTAGGACATTTATCCAGCCCACGGGGTGTTTTTGCTGCCACTGCCTGTCCTGCTTAGCAGCCGACTCTTCCCGGGGCCTGTAGTCTGGCCCTCCAATGGTCTGAGGGACAGTGAACTGGCCCCCTGTTTAAAAAGTTTGAGGACCCCTGTAGCCCATTCTACAAACACTGATCTAGTACTATCATTGTGCCACATACTAAACCAAATGCATGTGAACTTTATCCTCAAGAAGTACATGTGGTTTTGGAGGGAGCCTAGCATGGAAACTAATAACCACAAATCAGCATGCTCCCTTCTCCCTCTGCTTGTAAAGGTGGTGTGGACAAGGGGCAGGAGGGCAGGAGGGCAGGAGGAGTCAGCCACAGTGTTGCAGTGGTCCCATGTATACCATATGAAAGTCCTAAGGCTCCAGGGTTGCAATGAGTCTTCAAGAGCATATTATTGGGCCAGGCGCAGTGGCTCACACCTGTAATCCTAACACTCTGGGAGGCTGAGGTGGGTGGATTGCTTAAGCTCATAAGTTTGAGACCAGCCTGAGCAAG
Organism: Galagoides demidoff; assembly: GCA_963574575.1. NCBI lineage: Eukaryota > Metazoa > Chordata > Mammalia > Primates > Galagidae > Galagoides > Galagoides demidoff. The sequence continues at coordinate 24,806 of CAUYQV010003770.1, forward strand.
ACTGAAACACTGCCTCTAAAAACTAGCCACATGTTATAGCAGGTGCCTATAGTCCCCAATACCTAGGAGGCTGAGGCAAGAGGATCACTTGAGCCTAAGAGTTTGAGGTTGCTGTGAGGTGTAATGATGGTCTAGCACTCTGCCAGAGGTGACAAAATGAGACTCTGTTTTTTTTTAAAAAAAAAAGAGCATATTATTTTCAACCTCTTCATTTTAAGGTGGAAGTAATGAATTTTAAAGAGTGAGAGTGACTTGTAAAAGGCTCTTAATCAGTTAAAGAAGAACTAGAACTGAAGTCACATTACAGCATGCCTGTGCTCTCAGCAAGGGAGATGTTGCCCCCAGTAGGATAAAAATTGGTTCTTGGGGACAAAAATTTTTAGATAATTACAATGGTTACCTCCTGTCTGGTATTTAATTTAAAAACACCACAGACTGGGTAATTTGAAAATAACAAAGATTCATTTTTCATAGTTCTGAAAGCTGGGAAGCCCAAGATCAAGGTTCTGACAGGTTAGGTATTTGTATTTTGTCTGTGGAGAG
>CAUYQV010003772.1:0-16992 GCA_963574575.1 Galagoides demidoff
GACGGAGCCTCAAGCTATCCCCCTGGGTAGAGTGCCATGGCATCACAGCTCATAGCAACCTCCAACTCCTGGGCTCAAGCGAGTCTCCTGCCTCCGCCTCCCAAGTAGCTGGGACCACAGGCACCCGCCACAACGCCCGGCTATTTTTTGGTTGCAGCCGTCATTGTTGTTTGGTGGGCCTGGGCTGGGGATTCGAACCCGCCACCTTAGGTGTACGTGGCTAGCGCCTTAGCCGATTGAGCCACAGGCGCCGAGCCACATTCTGTTTATCCCTTCATCTACTGCTGGACATTTGGGTTGTTTCCACCCTTTGAGAATGCATATTTTTTAAAGGTCTTTGACATGCATTTCCAAATTGCCATCCAAAACTCTTGTACCAAGAATCTGTTCTCCCAGTAGCAATACAGGCAATCCCCAAGTCCGACATAGGTACAACTCATTGTTATGAATGGAGGCTATTACAACAAGTGCCCAGGTTACAAACATCTGACTGCCACAGAACTTGCACTTACAAATGGAGGCTATTACGCGTAATAGGTGAATGCACCTGTTCTAACTTACACACAAATTTAACTTAAGAACAAAACTACAGAACTTGTCTCATTCATAACCCAGGGACTGCCTATATGGGAGAGCAAAAGAGAAGAGTTTCTATCTTCTGGCTCTCAGGGAATCACAACAAACCAATACCTCTCCACTGAGTCCTAAAGTCCTTTTGAACTCTGTGTTTGCCTTTCCAACCTAACACTACAGCATCAGTAAACACAGTACTGGCACACCATTGACTCAGGTTTGATATGCTTGGATAGTTCCAGGGGTGAGACTGAGAGGCAATGTTCAGGGGAAGGGGCACCATGGCCAGAGGGCTCCCCATGCTAGCTGTGCAGAGACCCTTCCCTCTGATGAAGAAGGAGGCTTCCATTCTCTAACTGCAACGTGGACTTTGGCCCCAGAGAAGATGGGGTGACCTCGGGAAGCCTAGAGCTGGGCCTCCCTCCAGCTGGGTCTACCCTAAAAGGGCAGGGGAGGAGGTTGGCTCTGAATCAAATATAGGCTTGCATCCATCCTGGACTTCCAACACGGTGACACTGCAAACACCCTTAAAGTTTTCAGAGCCCTGGCTCGGGGAGGTTGCCCTGGTCTTCATCCTCTTGGTGTCTGCCCAGGCCATAAACACAGCAGCCTGAAGATCTCTCATGGGGATCTTTGGAGGGTACCTTGAAGCTGGTAAATTGTTTAAGATTTCCCTCCCAAACTCTAAGTTCAGTATCTCTGTCACATGCTCTTTCCTAACTCTGACAGTCTGGATAATCAGAATTTCATAAAGCTCTCTTTTGGGTGAGTGACGATCTAGTTTAGCGGCTCCCTGTGTTTACTAATTAATTATCAATTAATTTTCCTGTATACATTAATAAAAATCATGTATAACTGCCAATCAAGGCTTATGGTCAATTATGGTTCAATTCATGCTTAAAGCAAAAAATGTCATATGAGTTAGTCTGTGTTGTCATGTTATCGCATAAATTCATCATTAAGTTGTTGGAAAGAAGGAAACTGATTCCTGACCCTTCTTTACTACCACCCTATACCCGCCAAAGACCAGTGAACCCAGACCTCTTTTGTTTCCCTATGTTAAAGGCCATACAAGGATGGCCACATATCGTTCCCAGGAGTTAGTCTGGGACAGAGCTAATGTGAGGGCGTCAGGAACAGGAACAGAGATGTGATATCACCTCATAGATGACCCAGCTTAGCTCACACCATCCCACAACCTCATAGATACTTCTCTCTTTTTCCAGCTACCCCACAGCCAGGACAGAGGCCACAGCCACAGCAGAAGCCATCGGCAGGAGAGAAGACCCAGCAGCGGGACAGGGCAAGCAAGATGTGGTTGTGGTTGTGGGGTGAGTAGCAGCCCGGGTTGCAGGGCCCTCCTGCTGCCGACTGCTCTGTGGCCTTAGGCAAGCCTTCCTCTACGCAATGAGGGCTCAGCCTAGGTCATCTTCCACTCTAGCTCTAACATCCTCTGTGGCCATGAAATGGTGGCCTGGCATGAAGAAATAAATCACCACCCTGTCACCTTGTCCCTCTTCCCCTGACCTCAGGCCCTATGTCAGTCTCTCTGCCATCTGGGGCACCACAGCCTGGATTCACCCAAGAAATCCTGTTATTATTTTTTTGGAGCCATGTGTTCAAGCACCTTGTGATTAATAAGTTTTAAAACACACCAAGATACATACATGCTCAGTAAATATTTGCCAAACTAAGTGTAAATAGTGTTTTGAAGAATTTTCTAAACAGTAGCTATCTCTAAATTGCTTCTTTTTACCTTCCTGGAATGTTTCTGATATTTACACACATAGAGTAAACACATACACCATATCTACAACAAGAATAAAGGCAAAAGGCAAAAGCAACCATCACAGAGGAGCACATACTGAACATTCTATTTATATGAAACATCCCAAATAGGAAGATCCATAGACACAGGCAGCAGATCAGTGGTTACCAGGGGCAGGTGGAGAGAGGGGATGGAGAGTCACTGCCAGTGGGCACAGGGTTTCTTCTGGGGATGATGAAAGTGTTCTAAAATTGATTGTGATGGTTACACAACTCTGAATATACCAAAAACCACTGAAGTGTACACTGAAAAGAAGGAATCTGGCCGCTCTCCACCATGACCCTACCAATTTCTACTAACAGAGCTAAAAAATAATCAAATTATATTTCTTTAATTTGAAAAAATAAATCATAGACAAGATATTTCTCTGATCGAAATTTTTTACTAACAGGTGCTAAAAAAAATAAAATTATATCTCTTTAATTTGGAAAAACAAAGCAGAGACAAGTTATCGTTTCTCTGACCAAAATTCCTCAACGGCTTCCATCTCACTCAGCACAGAGTCATTAAGAGCTGACCCTGGTTACCCCTCTGATCTCACCCTGTCATTCTCTCCTCTCTTGTCCTGCCCAAGCTGTGCAGCCTCCCCACTGTGCCTCAGATGGGCCAGCTGTGCTCCCAGGATCTTTGCATTTGCTGCTCTTGGTGGGAATGTTCTCACCCCATCTCCATCCACAAGACTTTCTCCTTCTCCTCTGAGTCTGTGCTCAATGCCTCCCCACTCCCTGACCCAGACTCCTCATCCCCCTTCCCACCCCTGCACTTATCACCATTGAATGTATTTGTGTTCTACTATTAGTCTGCAATCTCCCACCCCTCCTCAGAATGTAGCACACAGATGTAACTAGGGCAGTGCCTGGCACATGTGCCTGCAACTGTGTTAGTTGAATGAATTAATTAATTAACAAATTCTACCAACAACTAAAATTTGTATAGAGTAATGAAGGAACTTATTAAGAACTCAGATCCCTTGGTTCTGTCCATCTCCTCTTTTTACTGTGGTGCTTTGAGGTGTCTGAGGCAAGGATGGGGCTGGAACTCAAGCTCAAGTCCTCCAACTCCACAAAGACCTACTTCCACTTTACCATACTGGCCAGGAAGGGCATTGCCCAGCTATCAGCTGCCAGGGCACGTCTCCCCACCCGCCTACCTCAAAGTGAACTCACCACCTCCATTTTTGTAGCAGAGATAGGGAAACCTCCAGACATTGCCCAGCCCAATGATCTCCCCGGCCACTGACAGCACAAACTCCATCTTGTTGGTCCATTGGCCCCGCTCCTTCACCTGGTCCTCGCCTTCCTGGTCCGACTTCTCTCCCTCCTCCGGGACCCAGGAGACCACAGAAGGCCCGTGCCCCTGGGCTGCTTCTTTTTCATCCATAGCCATGCAGTGAGTGGGCAGGGTGGAGAGAGAGGCTCCGCCTGGGGGATGAAAAGGAGCAAGCTGTAAAGGCCCAGGTCATGCCCTGCCATCCCTACTTGGCCCATTCTAATCTCGGCTGTCAGAATACCGCTTTGCTTCTGAAACTCTTCGTGGCATTTATACCTAAAGTTATACTTTGCTCATATGTCTGTGAGAGCAAGTAGGGAGCAAATATTAGTTTGATGACTTTGCAGATGAGAAAATATAGGGCTTGACAGACTAAGTGACTTGCCCAAGATCATCTAGGAGTAGAACTCAGGTGAGAAGCCAGGCTTGGGACTTTCATTTCAAGTCTATTTTAATCTTTGCAACCAATCACCATCCCAGCTGGCCCATCTGCCCAGGTCCTCAGTCTCCAGAGTGACAGCAAACCAGCCTTTGTCCAGGCCAGAAGAGATCGAAGGGTGCTGGAGTAGCAGGGTTCAAAGGGCAGGTGTGGCCAAGGTGACTGTTCATCCCTGTGCCAAGGTGATTGACCAGCTTGGAGTAAACAGGAGAGCCAGAGAGCTCAGGGCCTCCAATTAGAAGAAGAGGAGAAGGTGAGGCCTCTGACTGCCAGATGGCATATAGGACTGGCACCAGGGCAAGTGGAGGCCTTTGAAGGAAACTTGGCCCTTTTCTCTCAGTTGCATCTCTGTCCTGAGAAAAACTGAGCATCCTAATACCAGAAGGTATCCCCAAAGCAATCCCCACATGAGTGGTAGTCATGTCCAGATGACCCCAAGGTGACAAACGATTGGGCCCCTCAAAGGAACCCCAGGTGGCTGCCCATCACAGCAGGCCACTGCCCTCCTAAAGAGCCCAGAGCTCCCTGGACTTCCAAAAATATGACATGAGCCACTCTCAGTTTTACCTCTGTCACTCTTGTCTGTTGATCCCCAGGAGATAAACCATGTCAGTGCCAGGTTGTATCTAGAACCCATGTTTGCCTTCTCCTCCCTCCCACACCCTGAGGCCACCTCTGCCTTTATTTCTGTGGAATTGCTGGGAAGAGGCGCCCCGGAGAGAAGCACCGGTCTGCTGCCCCTCACCTCTGAGGGGCGTCGGGGCAATCTAGTGACCAGGTCTACCAATTGCTCTGTGCTCCTTGCAGGCTCTAGGGAAACACAAGGGATTCTTTTCATTAAGGAAGAGTCTGTGTTTATTTGTTGGTCCTTTTAACCCAGGCAACAGCCCAAGCCCAAGTCAGTTAGAAAGGCGTGGGCAAGAGCTATTTGAGGTTATGGAAATTTTTGAAGGTGACTTGGAGGGTGCAGGTTGTCCCAGGAATAGGAAAGCATGTCAGGGTGAAGTGTGGTATTGGGAACTACCCAGAGCCCTCCATTGCAAGCTCAGTCCGGGAGGGAAGATGAGGAGAGAGTCATTACATGGAAATCAAAGGCCTTAAATCTCAGATAAAAGGGAGAAGGACAGGGAAGGAGGGAAGAATAGAGAGCTTCCAGGCTTAGAGTGTGCAGCCAGATTCTTGGGGGCTTTGAGAACCAGAGCCTGAGGCTGAAAGATCAGGGGAGAGGCACAGAGGAAAAGCTGGTGATCCCTGAACCCACACGTGGATGTTGCTACAGAGTCAGGACTAAGGTACCCTGAGAAATAACCCCCAAATTCATTAAAACAAATGAATGAATTTGAAAACATCTATGATAAAAGTAGCAGACAGGTAATCCAAGTTCTAGTCTAAACCTAACTGCTCCTGCTAATAATAATAGGTTAACGTTTGAGTAAGCACAGTGCTAAAAACATACAAATCTTAATGTACGTTATTAAATTTCATCCTCATAAGCAATCTTTGAAGCAGGCATTACTATTAGCACCATTATATGTCTGAGAAAGCGACCCTGTGAGACATTAAGGAACAGCACCCCCACCTAGCAGGTGCCCTTTTGAATGCTTAACTAGACTTACTGAGACAATAAATGGTAGAGGCCGATCACACAGTGAGTGCTGCACCTCAGGCCGTTACACTTCCTCTCTGAGCTTTAAGTCTCCCTGGAAGAGAGAATAACCTCTGCTCAAAAGGGGGATGGGAAGGGGGGTGTAAAAATGAAACTCATTAAAGAGAAGGAGAAATCATTGCCTTTGCTTGCCAAGCCATAGGGTAGTTTAGTTCAGGGAAAGCCCCAAGCACCAGGGACCCAAGGGAGCAGTCAGGAGACAAGCCTGACTGTCCCCCAGCCAGAGGTGGTCTCCAGAGTTGGAGGAGGGGAGACGTGGTGGGAAAAGGAGTAAACAGAAGAATGACTAAAGGAGAATGGGGTGGGGGGCAGGGACACAAATCACAGAACATAGTCTGTGCCCCCGATTTGGGTCCTATCAGGGATAGGGGACAAGACAAAAGAGAACAGAAACCGATGAACTGACACTGATGCATTGTTGTTTTTTTAATGAAAAGCTTATTGGGAGGAGCATATCTTACAGGTAAGAATGAAAATCCAGAATGGCAGAATGAAAGTGAGAGCAAGTGAGAAGGAAAGCTGGCCCAGAGCCAAGGCAAGTCAAGGGGAAACAGGCTTAAACTGCAGCAAGAGGGGTTTAAGTTAGACTCAGGGAAGAAATGTCCTGGGGAACGTTAGACATCAAAGCAGGCCATACTCAGCTCTCCTTTCTGGGTTACTCTTAAAAGCCAAAAGGACAGAACACTCCACCCCTACAGCGCCTCTAACCCATCTGCTTTACTAAGCTGGGGCAGGGGATGGACCTTGCCATACCTCAGTGCCCCCCAGAAGCAAAGACACCAATACCAACACTGGGTTCAATGCTGCCCATGGAGGAAATCTTCAAGAGCTGGGCACACAGACAGAGGCCTGGCCAGGGTCTAGCAGAGGAGCAGACAAGTCCAGAAACCCTGCTCCCCAGGGGACCAGGCTCCCCAGTCTGACATAGGAAGGGCCCAGCCCCTGGACACAGGGGACAGGACGCCCCAGCCCACACCCACATACCAGCACTCGTTCCTGAACACACACTGGTGCCATTCCCCGTCACGTCCCTTTGCACACACATACCTGTGTGCACGCCACCAAAACCTGGCTCCGTCTGTAGTCCTTCAGTCCTTCACACCCCGTGGGCTTCCTGGCTCGCCTGGTGGCCACCTGTGCCTCCCCTCAGCTCCCTCACTGCCCTCCTTGGGCACAAACACCCCCTGCCTTCCCACCAGCCAGACAGCCCCGTCCTTCTGGGAGACAACTGGCTCCCGACTGGCTGCGCAGGGCAGTAGGTGGAGGGCAGGAGCCCCTCACTATGACCATTAATTGCAGACCACGGGCCTTCAGGAATAACCTAAGGTTTCTCCCCTGTACTCCTCCTTCCCATCTCACTGGCACTGTCTGCTCCCCCTCCCTCGCGTCAGGTGAGCACCCCTCTCTCCCACTGCCCATGGCCAGGTCCCCTCTGTGGACTTTCCTGGCGACACAGGCGGGATGGGAGAGGGAGCTCTGGCAGCACCCCTCCTCCAAGATTCCTGACATCAGCCTTTCTTCTGGCCAACTTGTTGCACACCCAGCTCCCAGCACAGATTTACTGAGCTTTGCAAGTCTTGGCGCCCCCAGACCCCATGCTCTAGCCCCTCTCACAGCCAGCACCCTGCTCACCTTTGTCTCCAACTCCTGATCCTGCTGTCAGCTCAGCCCCAGGCATGCGTCTTCAGGGGAGTCTCAGGGAAGCCACTTAGGAGAATGACACCAGAGACAGGGCCTGAAAGGGAAACTGTCCTCTGCCTTCCCCCCCTTCCCTGCTCCTCCCAGCGCAGGATCCCATCAGAGTCATCCAGGGACTCCCAGGCAGAGAGTGACCCTGTGTGTGTGTGAATGTGCTGGGAAGTGAGGGACAGAGAAACACCACAAGCAACAGGAGGGACTGATGCCAAAAGTTTGTGAACTGGGATTACAACACCCAACCTCAGGACATCAAGTCTCCTGTCCCCAGCCCCCCACCCCATCCCCATCCCACAGTGCCCCCTCCCTCCAGACAGGGATCTCCAGTAGGCACGGTCCCAAGGTGACCCTCAGGTAGGGGAAGGGGCTCAGAAACTCACACCCTGCCCCCAACTGCTGCTCCTGTCCTGGCCCTTCTCTGTCTCAGGGAGGAGCGTGGGGGTGCACAGGCAGGGTACACCCCTCTCTTACCGGAGCAGCAGATAGGAGCCACCAACTCCCAGGCTGGAAACTCCTGGGAGGGGAGCTAGCCTCACTGACGAGGGCAGGGGAGGAGGGTGAATCACACACTGGAGTTTTCCATCAGTACCTGCCCTCTGTGGCTTCAAGGCACTAGTCTAGGCTGTCACAACCACGATACTTCTCTTTGGGATTTTCCTAGAAAAGCACTCAGAGCACCTCTCAAGAAGTATAATGTAGAAAGGACACAGGTTTACAGTCAGACAGACCCAAGTTTCAGCCTCTCCTCTATCATCTGTCAGTCAGGTCAGCTAGGTAAGTGTCTGAGCTTCAGCTTCCCCATCTGTCACAGGAAGATAACAGTACAACCCCTGCTTTGTCATGGGGGTTAAAGACAATATGGTATGCTTAGGGCATCACAGGTGCTTAAGAGGAGTTTCCAGTGTTTGCTATTGGTCCTCTGCACACAGGGGCAAGGAGAGTGGAGTGTCCAGCCCCAGGCAGCACTAGTGATGCTCTCATCCCCTCTCACCACTAAGCATCTAGCCAGGGTCTATCTGGAACAGCCTGACAGCTGTCAGTGGTGAACAGTGTCTGTTGCATAGATGTGCCCTGTGCCATGTGCCCAGTGAGCTTCTCCAGAACATGTCCCTCATCGCTGCCCCAGGTGTGCCCATGTGGTGGTGGGCACAGCACCGTCCCACTGCCCTTTATTCAGAATAGCCACTGTCTCCTGAAAGACAGAGATGTTTCTTCAGCTGCAGGTGGTGTGGAGGGAGGGGAAGTAAGAGAGGGAAATTTCCCTTTACATGTGCTTCCTCTTTGTGCTTTAGAATTTCCCAGTAGGGGTGGGGTGTGAAGTGAGAATCATATCTGTAGTTTTCCATCAAGCAACCCGCCTCAATGTCTCTCAGGCCCCTCTCAGCATCTCCTGGGGGATTCCCCATCAGGAGGTAGCTAGAGCATGTCACAGTTCTCAGACACATTGCCTCTGTGAAGCCAGAAGTCTAGTGAAGGTCAGCTGGGATTCACATGCACTGAGGACAGGGTAGCCTGTCACTACATGCCAGTCCACCATGGAGGGACCATGGAGCTTACTGCAAAAGTCCATGAGATTACCCAGGTGCAGTTAGAACAAAGTACCAGCCACTCCATAAAAAAAAGAAAGAGGGAAGAGGGTCAGGCCAGGCAAGAGGACGAATTTCTTTTTTTGTTCATTCATTCAAAATTTTTATTTAGGACCTATAGGGCAACATGCTTCCCTCCAAGACATGGGAATGCTGAGGTGAAGGGCAAGGGCCCAACAGTCCTGTCATCAATCCTTTACCATATAGGAGAAGGCTACCTTGTCTGAGCTGGCCCAGGGAGTGGAGTTTGGTTTTCCTGAGAAAATATGCGCCCTAATCTTCCCTGTCTTTATCCAGTTACCTCAGACCTTGGTCTTCCCATCTTTACATTGAGCCCACCCTTATTCAAGTCTACTCCAGTACCCCAAGCCCCAACACCCACTGGGGATTCAGACCAATTGGTAAACTCCTAGTGTGCAGAGGAGATAGGAATCCTAGAAAGTCTAGGGAAGACTGGACTCTTCCCACACAGGAGGCGTCCAGAATCAAGACAAAATATGGTAAGGGAATCAGTTGTCCATTACTAAGGACTAATGGATCCCAGAAGATGCTCATCTTCTAACCCCTGAGTGCCTTGAGAGGACCTGGCAGGGGACTTATGTACCAGGCATCAAACTCAGACTAGGAATTTCACATTTAAGAACCTTGAAATGTAGGGATTATTAGCCCCATTTTATAGATGAGAAAACTGGGGTGAATAGAAGCTAAGTGATTTGTCCCAAGCCATGCAGGAGTAAGTGATGGAGCTGGGATCTGGGCCTGTTGGTTCTGATAATCCATACTTGTTCCAGTGTAGCATACTGTTTTCCAGACCACAAAGGTCTAAAGGGCACGGGTCTTGTTTCTTAATTCTTTGTTTCTACCTCTAGCATTGAATACAGTGCTGTCTCAGAGCAGACATTCCGTGTTTATTGGATAGATGGATGGATGGATTCAGCTTGAGGGGGAAAAGAATGATCCCAGTGCTTCCTTTTCTGGAAGGGCAATGTTCTCCCAGAACTGGAGGATAGAAGAGGCTGAGGGGACTCAGGTCCTGCTTTTCTTGGACAACATTGCTGTGCCAACCAGGACCACAGGATGTAGGATTATTTAGGGCTCCCTCTCCCTTGGGTCCTAGCAAAAATGCTTAGCTCAGTAAATCAGTGGCTTCCTTCCTGGGGCCCTAATGTCTCATGCTGGGGAAGCTAGGGGCCGTGGGGATCTCTAAACATGTCTAGGGCTTTTTTGTTATCCTGACAGCCCAGTCAGCTGAGGCTGGAGCTATGGGAAATAGGATGGACTTGTTTGAAAATGTCCCCAGGGCAGTTGTGCCCATACCCTCTACTGTACTCTCACAACACTGTGATTTAAGTAGTAGTATCCCCATTTTATAGAGAAAAAAAATTAGGGTTAGAAAGGTTAGCTTGGCCCAGGTTACACAGCTAGTAAGTAAAAGGGCCAGCACCCCAGCCAGGACTGCAAGCCCCTATAAAAAAGTATGCTTGGCTGATTGTAATGTCTGAGTTTGTGCACATTTACCTGAGAGTAACAAGGGACTGGGAAAGCGTGCACATGTGGGTCTGAGACTTTGGTATACTTGCGGCAAGGTCTGAGGCCCCAGGGCAGCCTGGAGGGCTTAGCTTCTAATCAGCAACTTCCCTGCAGCGCTGGGCTGCGCCTCTAACTCTCCAGCTACCTGTGCTGCTCTCTCCCCATTCTGCTGGTGCTGCCCCAGGCTCTCCTTGTCTGCCTTTCTTCTCCAACAGACAAGAAAGGGCTCCCCTTCCTTTGTATCTTCTTCCCTGACAATTGCAGGATCCTATGAGTTTCCCTTCCAGACAGGGAAAGCAGTGACTGGCTGCCCTCTTCCCCCTCACTACTAAAGCTTCATCCCTTTCCCCAGCCTGGCCCACCATCATCAACATTTCCCACATCTCTGCCTGCCAAGTAGTGCTTTGCTGCCTTGGGCCTGCAAAGTAGCCACTGATCCATTCACATACTGCCAGTGCCAGGCAGTGGTGAGCAGCACACACAGACACAGTTTTGGAAGTGGGGGCCGGCCAGGACCCAGCAGGGAAAAGTGGGCAGGAAAGAGCAGCCACTAGGCATTCCTCTTCCTGCCATTTAGCTGGGCTGAGGTCTCCTTCAGGCCTCCCTCAGTCTCATTTAACTCCACAGAGTAGAGCAGGAGGGTAGGAGTTCTGGGGAGAGGTGTGACAGCCTTCTCTGGTCCAGATCCCTCCCCCATCCTCCTCCACACCTATGCTCAGTGGGCTGCCAGGTGAACTCAGTGGAGGAGGTGGATTCTAAGAGTGGGGAGGGGGTCAAGGCCACGGGTAGAGGGGCAGAAACCAGACACAGCTGCTGGCAGTCAGGTGGAAGAAGGTGGCTTTAATGGAATGCAGGGTCAGAGGGCCTGAGGTCAATAGTGCTCTCGCCCCTCCAGCCCCCACCCAGCTCCCCAAGGCCTGTCTCAAAGGATGCTCTTTTTTTTTTTTTTTCCAAAGGACGCTCTTAAAACCAGCACTTCACATTTCCTCTAGAGTAGGGAAGCTGGGGTGGGGGCCCAGCTCAGAAGCCAGACTACAAGATATCCCCTTTTGTTTTATCCACCCCAGGTGATGACTGCTTTGGCCAGTACCTCCTGCAGCTGGCCCCACAGCCAGCTCACAGTGCCATCTGGAGGCCTGCCCCTAGCAATGGGACTCTAGCTCTGTGAGTGTGAGTAGTGAGGTCTGGGGGGTGGCAGGCACAGAGGATCCTGCTTGGTTCCGTTGGGGCAGATCCTCAGCTGGGCACACGAGCTGGCGGATTCTCTGCAGGCAGAGTGAGGTGGCTGTCACAAATGGCATGGGGGCAGACCTGCCAGCCTCCCATCACCATGTCCGCCTCCTCCCCACACATAGGCCAACCCCTCCGGGAGCCAGCCCTATCATCACAGCCCGTGTCCTGCAGTCACCAGCCTCTTCCTGAGACCTCTCAGCACTACCCACACTGTGCACTGGCCCTCCGCATACCAGCCTCTACCTGGCTGGCAACTCATCTGCCAGCGCTCAGGCTCTCAACCCTCTGGCTGCTTCCCCTGCTAACTCCCTACCTCTCTGAAGGGGCCTTTAAGGGTGCCAAGTTTGTAGAAGCTCCAGGAGGGGATGCAGACCATAGAGGACAGAGCCAGGAGCCAGCCAAGGGCATCTCCCCACCATGGGTATGTGTACTTCTTGTTGTAGGTCAGCGGGGTGTACTTGATCAGGGAGAAGAGGAAGGTGGCCTAGGGGTGAGGGTGGAAAAGAAAGGGGCTGGGGTAGGGCCCTGTGCCATCGCTCTCCCTGCACCACACACAGAGCAGCTGATAGAGATCACACTCCAGGCCTCCAATCTCCAACCACGCTGTGCTCACAATGTACACCCCCGTCACCTCAGGGCCTCTGTGTCCCTGGGCACTCTATACAGGGTTGGCCCCCAATTAGGACATGGTGGTGTGCCTGCTGGGGGCTTTGTAGTATTTGCCTCTCCTGCACCATGAGTTTGGGCTGTGAGCATCTCAAAGGCAGGGATCATACCCGTTTGTCCCCCATTCCTCATTTATACCCTGCACACAGTGGCGGCCTGGGGAACTGCTAACACAAAGCTAGAGGAATCAGCACATTGTGACTTAAGACTCAGACCCTGGAGTTGGGCTGCCTGGGTTTGAAACCTAGTTCTCTGCAACTGTCTGGGTTGAATAAGCTGCTTAAATTCCATAGCCTCAGTTTCATCTGTAAAATGAGTAGTACAACAAGCACGTTCACATCATGGACTTTGTGAGAATGAAATGAGTTAGTGCATGTAAAATACTGTGTGCTCAGCACCAGGAAAGTGCTCTGTGACTGTCGCTGTCATCACTGCCCTGGATATTAGTATTAATATGAGCCACCCGGCACACTTAAGTATCTGTTCTGCCTGTGACATTAGATTCCTACTGCAGTGTCAGTAGAACTGCCTGACAGTGCTGGAACTCAGTTTATGCTTCTGTGAAATGGAAAGGCAGAATCTGTCTTGCTGTAATAGTCTAGAACCCAACAGGAGGCTGAATGGAAATCAAAGATGGTTTTCAATTCTGAGGGAGAAGTCCATCTGAGGGCTAATGGCCTCTCTATCTTGATGCTACCACCAGCTCTCCCTCCCTTCATCTGGCGCATCCCTGGGGATTATCTTACTGTGCACACAGCTGGTGTGAAGAAGAGCCAACAGTATTTGATAAGAGGCCATGGCCTGTACCCAATCATATCTTCAATGTTGTCATAGAAGCGCTTGGCCCCTACCATGGAGAAAAGAAGGGAGGGGGAGAAAGGTCACTCTCCAGTGACCAGTGGATCAGGATGGGGCCACATGCAAACTAGGATGGGTGGGGATCGGCAGACAGAAGACATCATGGTAGTCTTTTCAAATCATCATCAACAGGCAGAACTTGACCTAGGTAAAGGCAATAACTTCCTGATCACCAGGGGTGTGAAAAGCTGAAAAGGTTTGGACAAGTTAAGACATGGGCCCCCTGGGGGGGTCTAGGTGCAGCTACACCCAGGATCTTCTGGAGGGCCCTTCCAGTGGTAGCAACTTAGGATTCTCAAGATGTTTGAGATTAAGTAGAGGAGTAGTCCCCAAAAAAGGTAGGTGTGAGCAGTAGACATTTCTCTTCTGTCTAAGGGTCCTGGGGTAGAGGAGAGTACTAGGGTTGAGCTCAGGGTAGTAATCACTCACCATAAACCCAAGCCACACAGAGGGACTCAAAGATGGCCACAAACAGGAGGCACATGCCACTGGCTGCATAGTAGTCAAAGAGCTGAAACACGTACATACCGCCCTGTGCAGGGGGAGATTGTAAAAAAAGGGAGTTTAGGCTTGGTGCCTGTAGCTCCAGCAACTAGGGCACCAGCCACATATGCCAGGGCTGGCAGGTTCGAACCCAGCAGCTACAGTAACAACAACAAATAGCTAGGCATTGTGGTGGGCACCTGTAGTCACAGCTACTTGGGAGGCTGAGGCAAGAGAATCGCTTAAGCCCAAGAGTTAGAGGTTGCTGTGAGCTGTGACGCCTCAGCACTGTATGGAGGGCGACATAGTGAAACTGTCTTAAAATCAAAGAGGGGGGGATTTTATCCAGAGGAAACAGACAGATCCATCCCTATGCCCTGGAACCTAACATCTCTGGGGCACAGAGAGGAGTCAGTGAGGATCAGAGGAGACAGATAGTAAAAGAGAATGTGATTCGTACACTGTAAAGTGCTAGGCTTGTATGAGATGCTCATCTTTATTATAGATTTTGGATGGAAGATAAATGAAATCAGAGAACATTTAGGATTAAGCCAGAAGCCCAAGACATAGTGTGTACTCTGGGATTATCACCAGTACTATTGAGCTGAAAAGCTCCATCTCCTCCCTCCCACACAGAATATCACCCAGCCCCAGTGCTCTCTTTCTCACTGTGAACTTCGTACATAGAACTTGGCTCCGCTCCCTGGGAAATCATGGGATCTTGCTGAGAAGGCTATTTTCCCCAATCCAAGACACCCCAACCATCATCTCCACACCTCTTTTCTTACCAGGGAGCCAAATTACCCCTAACCCATCCCCAGAGGCAGGTGCCCAATGCGGGAGACCAGAGAGGAACTTGCCTCCTTATCCTTTCTGCAGTGGGAGAAGAGGAGTCCGAGTGCCCAGAAGGCCAGAACCCTGCCCTGTGGCCTGAAGCCAGGACATCCACCCCACCTGGCAGGGGTTGCCACTTGGCTCCTCCTCCTCACCAGTCCTCCCGTCCAGCCTCCCAGCCCTGCACCTCTGTGAGCATGACCAGCCCGACGAGGAAGGAGATGAGGGACACTCCGAGGATGAGGCTCTCCCTCCGGTTCTTCTTGCGGAACACACCGGGGTACATGTCCACCAGTGCTGTCACCAGGCTTTCTACACACACAAACTGATGAGAGGGCAAAGAATTGTCAAAACAAGCCCTGTCAACTAGCTCTGGCTTCCTACTCCCAGGGTCACCAGGTCTGCTTGTCTCAAGTCCCCAGAGCTGCTGTCATCCAGTGATTAGGTCTGGACTGTCCAAGCTCCTCTGGGTCCTTGCCAGGGCATCCACTTCTGGTGTCTGCCCAGTCCCCATCTATTCTAAAGTCCCTTGGGGCATAAAGCTCAACCTCAAGCCCACTGCTGCCCCCTCAGCCCACCCCCACTTCTCTCCCAGCCCCTGAGTGGCCGCCCCTCAATACCTGGCTGTCTAGTCCCAGGAGGACGACCATGAGGAAGAAGCAGCAGGCCCAGAGAGGGGAGAAGGGCAGCATCACCACAGCCCGGGGGTAGGCAATGAAGGCCAAGCCAGGGCCTGCAGAGGGAGCAGAGGACACAGCCCAGTGCTGGGCCAACTGCAGCCCTGCTGTGACCCATCAGCTCCCCAGGGCCATGTTCATCCCCACATTACCATCACCATCCTCACCTGGGAGAAGCCACCCGAACCTCCACCCATTTCCCAAATCTCCCAGGGGGCCACCTGCTGTATTCTCATTGGCAAGAATGGAACCCAGAGATCGCGGGTATAAAGGGCTTTTGATCTATGGAGGGCTCCGGGTCTCCAGATATTGCCCCAAACCAGAGGTTTCAAGCTTGGAATGAGCTCAGGAGCCAGCAGGCCACATAAACCTGAGCAGAGAGGAGGCTAAAGGGCCTGGTGAGGACGGTGCAATGGCGCCCCGCTGAGGGCAAAGGCCTGGTTGTCTTTATAAAGTCTGCAGAGGGCACCAAAGAAAACACCCTTGAGGCTGGCCTTGGTGTGGGGCCTCTAGCTCACCACCTCTGCACCTGCAGCCCTTTCTGTCACCCTATGAAGAGGGAGCTGGCACTAATTTCACAATGCCTTTGACCTATATCCTCTCAATGAAGGCATGTTCCTCTCAGCTGACTTTAATGGCAGGAACAAATCATCTAGAGCCCGGGTCTGTCCGTAAGAAGCTTCCTCTGTTCTACTTCTGTAGAGGGTATGACTGAGACACTGGGCATCATTTACTTCAAGTCTCACTCCCCACACTGATGAGAAGAGGATGATGTTAGGAACTTCCTCCCAAGTTGACACCTTAATAAAAGTGAGGCATTGTCCTCTTTATTAAAAATCAATAATGTTGGCTTGCTCAGTGCTCAGCATTCCGTGTGACAGGTGTGTGCCACTATAGAAAGCTGCCTTGTGGGTGGCGCCTGTGGCTCAGTGAGTAGAGCACAGGCCCCATCTACCAAGGGTGGCGGTTCAAACCCAGCCCCGGACAAACTGCAACAAAACAATAGCTAGGCGTTGTGGCGGGCACCTGTAGTCCCAGCTACTCGGGAGGCTGAGGCAGGAGAATCGCCTAAGCCCAAGAGCTGGAGGTTGCTGTGAGCTGTGACACCATGGCACTCTACCAAGGGCGACAGAGTGAGACTCTGATAAAGCTGCCTTGTTACAAAGCAAAAATGGAAGAGAGGAAGAGCAAGAGAAATGATATACAGCTTACCCAGACAGGGACAGCGGGACAGGCCTTGATTTTATTTAAAAGCGACAACAACACTGCAGTCACTCCAAAAGGGAGAAACTCCTGTGCTGACGTAAACTTATGTCTGAGATACACGATGAAGTGAACTAAACAAGGCAAGGTGCAGAACACTGTATAAAGTATGTTAGCATTGGGATTTTTTGAAAGGGAGTAAGAAATAGAAATAGTAATATGTGGCTCGGCGCCTGTGGCTCAATCGGCTAAGGCGCCAGCCACATACACCTAAGGTGGAGGGTTCGAATCCCCAGCCTGGGCCCGCCAAACAACAATGATGGCTGCAACCAAAAAATGGCCCAGCGTTGTGGCGGGCGCCTGTGGTCCCAGCTACTTGGGAGGCAGAGGCAGGAGACTCGCTTGAGCCCAGGAGTTGGAGGTTGCTATGAGCTGTGATGCCATGGCACTCT
>CAUYQV010003773.1:0-16800 GCA_963574575.1 Galagoides demidoff
GCCCGGCCATTTTTTTGGTTGCAGCCATCATTGTTGTTTGGTGGGCCCGGGCTGGGGATTCGAACCCGCCACCTTGGGTGTACATGGCTGGCGCCTTAGCAGATTGAGCCACAGGCGCCGAGCTGCAGGAAAATTCTGAAACAAAATTATGTTAGGGACATGCATTATTTTAGCATTTTTATAGTTATTTTGTATCTTTGTAAAACTGTGCTTATAATATTTTATACCTTATCAACATGTGTTTTATAATTATTTTATATCATGAATACTTATTTGTGCAATAAGGAAATTATTTTATTTTATTTTATTATTAGTTTTTAGAGACAGAGTCTTGCTTTGTCACACCTAGTAGGGTGCTATGGTGTCACAGCTCACAGCAACCTCAAACTCTTGGGCTTAAGTGATTCTCTTGCCTCAGCCCAAGTAGCTGGGACTATAGGCATCTGCCAAAATATCTGGCTATTTTTTAGAGACGAGAGTCTCATTCTTACTCAGGCTGGTCTTGAACTTGTGAGCTCAGGCAATCAACTCTCCTCAGCTTCCCAAGTGCTGAGATTACAGGCATAAGCCCCTGCAGCTGGCAAGGAAATAATTTTAAATAAAATAAATCACAAAGGAAAGACGTATATTGGCTAGACTAAAAAAAATAGTATTTTATCTATAAAAAACCAAAATCAAATTGAAAAGGCCATCAATTCCAATAAAGCAGAAAATATTTTTCATCCATATTTTATGCTATATTAGTAACATATGAAAGATTTTTTATAATAACATTACCAGTACTGAATATGGGTATTAAGAAAAAAAAAAAACCTCTAGCAGTTGGTATCTTCTAAATGTTTGTTTTTAATAAGTTGATTGAGAAAGATTATCCCCTGTCCAATTAAAGTTCTTATCTGCAGAGGTATCCAAAGAAGGCTAAACAACTTAGAGACTAAAATATTTTAAGCTGCACTTTTGGCAGAGTAAAATAGAACTATGAAAGAAAGTTGGTTTGTTTTTGTTTTTGTTTTTTGAGACAGAATCTCACTATGTCACCCTCAGTAGAGTGCTATAGTGTCACAGCTCATGGCAACCTCAAACTCTTGGGCTTAAACAATTCTCTTGCCTCAGCCTCCCAAATAGCTGGGACTATAGGCACCTGCCACAACACCCAGCTATTTTTTTTGCTGTAGTTGTCCTTGTTGTTTAGCTGGTCCAGACCAGGTTTGAACCTGCCAGCCTGGGTGTATGTGGTACGAGCCCTAACCGCTGAACTATGGACGCTGAGCCAGTTGGTTGTTTTTTAAATTATTTTCATTTTTATATACCTTTTGAGAATTGGATATTCTAGCATGGTTGAGAAGTCAACTCCATCTTGTAGGTAAGTACAGTACTACTGGTAGTATTTTGAACAATCTCCATTAATTTAGTGAAGCATAGGAGCTCAGTAGAGAGACCCTAACTCAGAACAGTGTTGCTGTTATAGAAAAAGGACCCAAAGGAATTCAGAAATGACCTACCTATAATAGAGAGGGAAATCTGTTGTTTCGTGTATCTATTGTTGAGAAGTAACTAATATTTTCCTATTTTTGCACAATCAGGGCTTTCTGAGCAAATATAACTAGCAACCAGGATTAAGGGTTGTTTGAGTGGTAAACATACCTTGGAAGCCAAATTGCTCCAGAGTGATTAGCAGACCTGTGTTCTTTGGAGTTATTTATTTATTTATTGTTTATTTATTTATTTTTTATTAAATCATGACTGTGTACATTAATGCATTTATGGGGTACAACGTGCTGATTTGATATACAATGTGGAATGCTTACATTGAACTGATAATATAACTATCTCCTCACTTGTTTGTTGTGGTAAGACATTTATACTCTTAGTAGTTTTGAAATGTGCCATTGCATTGTGCACAATAGGTGAGGTCCCACCAAATACACTCTCTCCTCCAGGCCTCCCCCTAACCCTACCCTCTTTCCTCCTTTTTGGGGGATTATAGCTGTGTTTTATCATTTGTATGAATGTGTAAGTGGTTATATATTGGTTTCATAATGGTACTGAGTACACTGGATACTTTTTCTTCCATTCTTGAGATACTTTACTAAGAAGAATATGTTCCAGCTCCATCCAGGTAAACACAAAAGGTGTAAAGTCTCCATATTTTTTATGGCCTCATAGTATTCCATGTTACACATATACCATAGTTTGTTAATCCATTCATTTGTCAATGGACACTTGGCCTACTTCTATGTCCCAAAATTATAGATGTTGGTGTGGGTATGGAGAGAAGTGAATAATTCTACACTGCTGGTGGGAATGTAAGCTAAGACAGCCTTTTTGGAAGGCTTATTAGAAGGTTGGAGAATACTCAAGGAAGGAACTAAAAGTAGACCTACCATTTGATCCTGCCGAGATGATCAAAAATCATTTTATAACAAAGACATTTGCACCAGAAAGTTTATTGCAGCCCAATCCATAATTGTCAAGTTATGAGAGCATTTATTTATGTCTCAAAGAGCTGTAAACATCTTGGGATGTTTCCCTTTCCTCCCCACAGAGGTTTTGTTATTTTAGAAACATTGTCTTTTCTTCTCTCTGGAGGGGAAGAGGGGCTGCTTTGTAGCTATTTCTGAGTAATCAAAATGTATAATCTCAGGGTTCCTTTTCTGTCCTAGAGACCAGGCTCTAAGTGCAGAGTCCATCTTTCCTCATCACATCACTGCGAGGAAGAGAAAGAGGTGTAGGAAACTTGTGTGGTAATTGCTGTAAACAATAATGAGATTGATCTGTAGTCCAGAAACTTGCATTTACCCTTAAGTAAAATGAATATTAAAAACATGTCATCTGTGCCATTTGTGGAGAGTAAAAGCTGCACAGATCTAGAGTGAAGTTTGATTGACTCTCTTATTAATAAATGTTATTCCAATTTATTGAATTCTTATAATTACAAAATGTACAAACTATAACCGTTATTTGCATAGTACTGTGGACGCTCTGGGTTTCATATGGGTATAGGAACTTTCGACCTTCTAAAGGGGAATTGCTAGCAAATGTGGAGGCAAATGAGAGGAAATAGGAAAGCAGAAAGTGTAATAATACTTCTAAAGCATTGAGCCCTAATACTAACATAGAATTGGGTAGATTTGCAAGGGCCACAGAGGAATCATTCCCAAATTGAGTTTAAAATGATTCAGGTGTAAATATCTAAAACTTTTTCTAACAATACTAAAAAAATATATTCTGGATCAAGGGAGAGAGAGAGGATGAGTTTTTGTTACACTGAGTTTTTTTGTTTTTTTTTTCTAATGTGAAATTTACTTTTAAAGGACTGGGCTTCATTCTTAGATTTGTTCCTACTTTTTTGAGCACATATAGATAGAGCACATATAGATACTTTTAAATGATAGGGATGATGGAAAATTACATTTTATTTGTTGGTTTATTATACAGTTGGTGAAATGCCCCTGCTATTATTGAAGTTGTTTTGACAATGAAAGCACAAAATCCAAACCACTGTGTTAAGTGATTTGTATTTCTAACTGGGCTTGATACCTAAACTTCTAGTGCAAGCCTTAGATGACAGTGAAGTTCTTGAGTTAGGATGTGATAGGCCGAATACTAGGTTTTGGTAACTCAGAGAAGTGTGAGAATACAAGCACTTTAGTCATTGTTAAATTGTGAAGTAGAAAATGTGTCACTTTGTTAATATCCACAGAAAAACTTGGACATCTTCTAAGAGATTAAAGACAAAAAGTTTTAAATAAATACAACATTGAGGTAAATCAAATTCCAACCTCCTTGAATTAAGTTTCTTCTTAAAAAGTATTGGGCTGCCAGGAATGGTGGGTTACACCTATAATCCTAGCACTCTGGAAGGCTGAGGCTAGGGGATTGCTTGAGCTTATAGGTTCAAGACCAGCCAGAGCCAAAGCAAGACCCTGTCTCTAAAAATAGCTGGGTGTTGTGGTGGGCACCTGTAGTCTCACCTACTTGGGAGGGTGAGACAAGAGAATTGCCTAAGCCCAAGAGGTTGAGGTTGCTATGAACTATAAGGACATGACCCTCTACCCAAGCACAGCAAAGTGAGACTCTGTCTCAAAAAAAAAAGAAAGCATTACCCATATCTTCTTGGAATTAAATCTGATACTGGACTTTGATACTGGATTTCCAGGCTCTTGGTCTCGGCAGTTCGAAGAATGAAGTGATGGACCTCAGGATCAACAGCTTAGGTTTTATTCAACAAGTGTTACAGCTCTCACAAAGAGCCAAACCTCCTTGCAGAGCAGGATCAGCAGTACAAGTGTTACAGCTCTTGTTCTTCTGCTCTCTCTCTCTCTCAGGTCTGCGGAGGTCTGCGTTTGGGCTCTTTGCTTAGGGGCTTATATAGGGGCAGTTGTCCAATGAGCTTTTGGGTCCTGAAAACAGATCAATCAGGAGCAGGTTTTGAAAACAGACCAATCAGGGATGCACTGGAGGAATTGCCAGAAGCCCACATGAGGAGACAGTACTTTCTCGTATCTGGTTCTTTTGGCTACTGGAGCCTCTGTTGGGGGAGGAAAGCTCCCCCTGCTTGCCTATGCTCCAGCCTGCTGGTTCCTCTGCTGGCTGCCACCACCAACACTGAACTGGCCGGGACGCTACCTGTCCAGTATCAAAACCACATTTAAGCAGGCAGTATTCTTACTGAACATCCTTTTACGAAAGTTCTTAAGAAAGATGAGAGGCAGAAGCCAGAGTATTCAGGAAATTATTAGCCTTATAACCCTTTGGACATCATCTTTCTGGCAATAGGAAGTAATTGAAGAATTTTAATTATGTATGTGTTACAAAATCATATACAGGATGTCCATAAAGTTCGTGTGCAACTTACAATAGCCAACTACTTTAAATTTATAAATGATTCCCTCTGGCTGATGAGTAGAATACAAATTATTGAAAGAAGGCAAAATCACACAATGGAAGATCAGTTAAGACATCATTCCAGTAGGTGAGAGAGGCAGCAAAAGTAGGGTAGAGTTGAGTTGTGATTACCAAATTTTCTACATAACTACTTACAAAGAGATAATTAGTCTAACATAGTAGGGGTAGGTAGTTATAAATGCTTCAGCAAATAAATTAAACCATACAGTCTGAAACTGTTTATAAGATCTCATATTTGAGGAAAGCTAAGATATATCTATACCTTTATATATAGACAGCTAGCTATATGAATTTCCATTGCTTACATAATTTAGTGAATAATGATAATCAGAAATACTGTAAATAACATTTCACTTGTCTTTTCACCTTGTGAAAGTGGGTCAAATCAGAAAGAAACAAAAATCAGGGGAAATAAAAACTTCCAAGAACCTTATTAGACTCTATATAATCCGTAATTTCTGCCTGCCTTCTGTCCACTGAAATTAATTCACCTCAGTCAAACTCAATCAATTAATAATGTTTTTATTATCACAGTTTTGTTTGTGCATCTTCAGTACTTGGGAGGAAAGTAAATTGAGCTTTTGCAAAAAGCAAGCAAGCAAACAACAACAAATACAATGCCTTGCCACTGGCCCCTGCTTTATTCCTTAAACTGACTCCAGTGATCTTATGCTAAGATCAACTAGCATAAGATAATCTCTAACGATAATTTTTACAACTGTATTCTGAAGCAGGCAGCACATCAAAAAAATAGTTGCTCAGATATGTGTGAAAAGAAATTGCAGGTATGCCAAGATGTTTGTAGGGGAAATGTGTGAAAGCTGTATTTTTTTTTTTTTAGATGGAATGCAAGTTAGGTCAACTATATTTAGGATTTACCTGATTATACCTATTTCATTCAATTAAAACCTAAATAAAAAGTGTTGTTTGTCTAATAGATGCTTGGATAAATTAAATTAACTCTTCACAGCCACTCAGGTTATATTTATCCCCCTATAAGTAAAAGCAATGTAGACATAGTTCATAAAGATACTATATCTAGCAATTAATTTGTTTTCCTAAGTCTAGCTGAAAGAAAAGAAGATTGCAAGCATCCCTAGGAGTTATATGCAAATGAATCAAACACATTTACATTCTGTTGTGAAAACAAAATAAATAAGAAAAATGAAATCTGAATCAAGAAGGAGGTAGTCCTGGGTTCCAGTCTGGTTTGTCACTCACTGATAGTGAGATGTTAGACCAAGGATACGAGTTCCTTTTTGGTTTATCAAAATAGTGAGGAGTCTTTGATTGAAAGTTACTGAACGCAAAAACAAAGCAAAACAAAAAATCTTAGGCAAAGTAGATAATGTATTGATATAATTAAATTGAACCAAGGATAAGGATGAAGTTTAGGGATGCCAACAATGAAAAACTCCAAAACAACCAGGATTTCTCTCTTCTCTTCCTTTCCCTTCCACTCCTTTCTCTTAGATTATTTTTCTCTCTATAGCTTTTACACCAGAAAAGGCAGAACTCATATCTCTTGGATCTCTCTGGAAACGTTCCAGGGAAGAGCTTTGATGGCCTGCATCATTTGTCTTCATACAAGTCCAAGAAGCTGGAACAGCATAATTGACAGCAGCCACTGAAGTGCCTTGGCTGAGGTAAGAAGAGACGCAGGTTTCCAAATAAGGGGATGTTGATCAAAGATAGATGTAGTGATGAGAACAGAAAAGACTTGATGTCAAATATTGTTAACAAGGTTGGTGTGAGAATCATAATTATATATGTCAACATGTAAAACCTATCCTGGCACATAGTAAGTGTTTAATATATAGAGAGATTTTCATTTCCTTCTCCAGAGATGGTATAATGGCTGAAATGACTCTAAGACACCTTAATTCAACTGTGTCTCCTGTCTCTGTGGTCAAAATGAATTCAATTAATCTCCTCAAGAATTCCTTTGATATCCAAACTTGTTGAATTAAAAAAACGGCATTCAGTGAAGAAGACAGCATGGTAAATAAGCATATGTCTTCAGAGTCACACAGAGTTGGACTGTAACTTCTGCCACCTACTAGCTCTGTGCCCTTGGGCAATTAATTTTTCTATGACTTAGTTTCCTTTATAAAAATTTTCTATAGCTTAGTTTCCTCCTATTAATTGGAGATAAGGTAATTTTAAGACTACAATAATGATTATAAATTTCTTAGTGGAGTTTTTGGAAACAATAAGGAAATTCTAGTTACTAGGACAGTTCTGTTGCTCCTTTATTTTCCCAATGATCCTTCCCAGCCAACTCATCCTAACCAGGAGAATCCAATTTCTTAAAGACAACCATTAGACATTCACTGGGCATCCAATACTTAGAGTTCTTGATCTAAATATATCCAATACACAGCTTCAGATAGTTTTACTGCAAAAATGAAAATCAGGAAAACAAAGAACAAAGTCTAAGTCAATGACAGGACCAAATTAAAAAGTACGTAACTTGTAATTTCCAATTTCAGTTTTTCATATGTATTTTCTGACCCTGACGAGGTCTTTAGCATCCCTCTTTCTCTCACATTTGTTCTTCTCCTCTGTGTATCTGTAAAACACTATATCTCCAGATCATTACTTTCTTACAAACAAATAAATGATAAAAGATACTATAAAAAGTCAAATTATAATAGAGCTATAATTAACCTATAGGAACAGGGTGTTAAAGAGAATATATGGCATGCTGAATGTTTTTATTACTCAGATGTATCAAAGCAGGAATTACATATTTCAGTGAATCTGAAAGTTCTGAAGGCTATTAATAAGAAACAAATAAATTCATTTCACAGTGAGGAACAAAACACTCTGCTATGTTAATTCATCTCTGAGATATAACCTTTTAACAAGTGCAGTCACAAACTGGCTCTGTCCTCACATTGGGTTAGGCATGTTGAGCAGCTAACAAAGAAATATATTACTTGATTGTGTGGTGCTAACATTCTGTCATGAAGAAGTTGTTACAAAGAAGAGTATGAGTCAGTGACTCCGCAGCCCCGGGAGTGCGCTGCTCAGATCTTCTTTCATGAGAGAACATGCTGAAAGGAGGGTGGTTAACTGACAGCACGCACTGCACTGCTCACACTGAGACTCTTCTCTCTTTGGGTTCCTTCCCATGCCAACATGGAGAGGGCATGGTAGGGGACTCCCAGCATTCCCCTGGTGCCGGTGTGAGACTAGTCCAATGGGCAAATTGTTCTGGGTCTTCCCCTCGGGCCACCAAATCTCTGTCAGAGCTTCACTGCAGATGAAGACTCTTCTTCCCTCGTCCCCTTTTTACCTTCTTTCCTCTCACAGGTGCTGTCTGTGTCAGCTTTAAGCTGCTACAACAGAATATCACAGACTTATTAATTTATAATGAGAGAACTTTATCTAGAGGTTGGAAAGCACAAGATCCAGGGGCCACATCTGATAAGGATCTTATTGTGCCATGGAGGAGGGTGAGAGAGGATGAGAGTGAAAGAGAGCAAAGGAGGACAAACTCACTCTTTTAAAACTCATTCCTGTAATAGTAACATGACCCCACTCTCCCTCCCATTAGGTTCCACCTCACAGCACTTATGACAACTGACAATTGTTTCCAACACATGAATTTTGGGGGAAACATTCAAACCATAGCAGATGTCAGACCTACATTGAGTCTGAAAAACCTTCTCACTCTTCCTACCCTTGTCCCCCACCCTTATTCTTTTCAAGTATTTTGTCTAATAAATCTTTTGATTAATTACATTTTGATGTCTACTCAGAGGAAGTGCTCTGGTAAAGTATACAAAAACACATTTAAATCAGCAATTCGATTATCAGAGTTCTAGTTATATGGGGGTTCTAAAATCATAAGGAAGTCATCCAGTTATTTTTTAAAAGCCTGATGAAAACCATATGTTTACCCTGACTGGTTCTGTATGAGTTTGTTAGAAAAATAAGTTGAAAAGGTGAAATATTTAGGGCTTTGCATTGCTTTCCTTGTTCATAACTGTTTTTTTCACATCGATTTGCACACTCACTTCTACAACTCTTCACCCAGCTTCAGCTAATCGGCTGAAGGACTTCTCAAGTCCCTGCAAAAACAAGCCTATTTCTGGTCTTAGTTAATGAAACTTCCCTCAGAAAGAATAAGTATATTTAACATAAAGAATGTACTGTGTGCATGGGGCATCCCTGAGCTGGAAGAATACATGGATGTGTGCTGCATTCTTGCCTTAAATTTTATAGAAGAGCCTGACAGTTGGGAAAGAGAAAATAAAAGCAGAGACAAGGTGGGAAAGACCGAGAAGTAGAGAGAACAACCTTGTTCTCACTTTCTATTTCTGCCTCTGATCCCTAAGTCTGTCTGTACATCATTCGTTGTCTATACTTGTTAAAAAAAAGAATTTAACTATTGGAATGTTAATGTAATTTGGGGAAGGAGGACCACAGAGCGTAATGGAAAGTAAGCTTGAATTAGTTAAGTGAAACAAGTTAGTGTCAGTGAATCTGTGCATGTGATGAGAGGCATGACATTTATTCAAGAGGCAACACGAAATCAGTAAGTTCCAGAGATCCTTTCAGGAGTGAGTGGAAGTTAAATTATACTCCTATAAATTGAAGAATGACGTTTTTCATTCCTTTCCAACAAATGCTTTTATGCATTTTGAGGGATTTAAAAAATACACTCAGACATTTACAAGTTTATCACATAATGAGGGAAAAGGAAGTGCACAAATAAAACTAACAGAC
The DNA here is from genome assembly GCA_963574575.1 of Galagoides demidoff. Taxonomy (NCBI): domain Eukaryota; kingdom Metazoa; phylum Chordata; class Mammalia; order Primates; family Galagidae; genus Galagoides; species Galagoides demidoff. The sequence goes on from CAUYQV010003773.1 coordinate 9,646, forward strand.
AATGGTCTGTATCACGTGAGTCAAGAGATAGAAGTAGAGAGATCTGAGGATGAAGTTCAAGAAAAGAAATGTCATCGTTCTGATGTTTATCAAAGTGAGAGATGTCAGTTGAGATGAATGCTTAGTGATAAATAGTAATTTTATAGACATTCTTGGGGCGGAGACTGCAAGAATGAAATAGTAAGAAACACATGAGTTAGAATCAAGCAAAGAGTAATTCACTTGTTTAAACATAGGCTCCATATAGTAAATCACAGAGCATGTCTAGTCCGCATTGTGGAGAGTCTTGACGTTACCATTAAAATCATGCTGAAATAAGAAATGACAAAACTAGACAACTGACTGTAAATAATAGATGAAAAAAAGAAAGACGATCTAAGACATTTTCTAGCTCAGAGGATAGAAAGTTAACTGAAACTGATAAGTTAGATGAAGGAACGAAGTTTAGAGGAAGATACGGTAGCAATGAAACTTTAGGGCAATAGTGATGAGCTTCAGAATGAACATTTTGTAGGCTTGCTAAAAATATCAAAGTTGAGATTTTTTAAAATATTGAACCTTTATTTTCTCATCCTTTAGTGAAAGCCTCTAACACACAGAGTCTTTATGCCTCTCATCTTTTGCAGTTTTTTGTTGTTGTTATTGTTTTTTGGCCGGGGGTGGTTTTGAACCCGTCACCTCCGGCATATGGGGCTCATGCCATATTCCTCTGAGCCACAGGCACCACCCTATGCCTCTTATTTTTATTTCACCTTCTAGAAGCACTTTACTACAGTGTACATGGATTTGTAAAACCATTTGTTCTCCCTCAAGATTATTTGCATTTTAATCTTATTATTGCTTCTTATAAAAAAATAAGAAGCATTAGTGATCAAGGTGAGGGAGTTGTGCTTTGGCACAACAGAAAAGAGTCTTTACTTTTCCACTAAAATTACACCATACGTGCTGCCAACACTGCTTTCACACTCTGCTTATACCTGGTCTGGGTGTAGCTTGAAAGTATGAAGCAAGAGATAAACTTTGATGTGTAGGTTGAAGGTGTAGATTCAGGAACCATCATCTAAAAAATATAGAAAGATAATTTATTTGTTTGATAAATATTTATTAAATATTGACCATGATCCAGGCACTCTTCTGTATGCTAGGAATTTCAAGTGAAAGATACACAGGTATTTCTGACTGTGTGAATTTTACATTTGAAGATACAGATGATAACAACAATAACAAATATTTTTAAGTAATGCATACATTTAAAGTTATGTCAATTTCAGTTGAAATTACTAAGTGATGTAGAATAAGGAAGGAGGAGATAAAAGGGCTGGGAAGCAGGAAAAAATTATTATTTAAAATAACGAGGAAAGCTCCCTTAGGAAGGCAATATTTGAGCAGACTTGAAGTGTGTGTGATATCTAGAAAAAATGTGTTCCAATAAGGAGAACATCAGTGTTGATAGCACAGTGGCTGCTGGAAAAAGAATAATCCATTATTCTTACACTATTCCAATAATGTCCATCCAACATTAATCTAATGTTATAATTGATATAAATGGCATTCATCATTTCCCTTCTCCATTGCTGGCCTGGCTTGTTTGTTTGCCTACTGGTGTGACCTAGACCTAGATCAGGCATCTTCAAACTGCAGCCTAGGGACCACATGCAGCCCACCTAGGACATTTATCCGGTCCATGGGGTGTTTTTGCTGCCACTGCCTGTCTTGCTTAGCAGCCCACTCATCCAGGGCTCACAGTCCGGCCCTCCAACGGTCTGAGGGATAGTGAACTGGCCCCCTGTTTAAAAAGTTTGAGGACCCCTGACCTAGATCATCATTCCTAATGATTTGAATCCTTAATTGTCTTGCTGTCGTAGGCCATTTACTCTTATCACTGGGCCTAGAAACAGCAAACCATTCTCTAGTGAATGCCTTGTTTTTCAAGTGGAATCATTCCAACTCTCATTACAGAGAGGCAACCTTAGCTCCTGATGGTGACTAACAGCCTTCTCCTCCTGCTGATACCATTGTATGAGTGGCATGAAGCGGCCAGAGAGACCTGGGGTAACCAAACTTTAAGTTCAGTGAACCCTTACTATGTCTCCTAGCTAAACTGTTTCCATTGAAACAATGAATTAAATTATGTTTACTTACTATGTCTTCTACTGAATTGTTTCAGTGTCTCATCACTTGAGAAGTGACTTTCAATGGAAACAATTCAGCTAGGAGACATAGTAAGGTCTTTGGAATGGAAAGATACATTCTGTAATTGGGTTCACTAGAAGTAAACATAAAGGACCCAATCCTCCTTCCACCCCTTAGCCCTCTGGTCCGTGTACTCAATCTATAGAGGATAAAGTACCATCTACTACATACCACATGTTAGTGCAGTGCAGATACTGTATCCTAGAAGGCAGTGCTCAAATCTGGAGAGTGTTTTCCCTTATCTGGTGCACTACCCGGGTCTTTGACAGAGCAATCCATTGTGAAATCTGGCCAACTGCATCTGATTAATAGGTTGTTTGGTAAGAGTGATGTATCCTCATTATGGGCCTTCATTTTCTTTAAAATATGTGCAATCTTCTGCAGGAATATTGTGTGGAATGCCATGTTAATAGATCACCCATTCTGTAGGTCCACAGTCAGCAGTGTTGTCAGGTGCTATCAGTGGCATCATGGACAGGAAAGACAAAACCCACATAGTAATATTTAATTCATATATGAAAAAATCACTGTTCCCCCTGAGAAATGCCCTGGTATCATTTAATTTCCACCAAAGAAAGGCTGCGTTTTTAAGGATTGTTGCTATAGCAATTGCTGATCATCAATCCCTTAGGCAGCAAATCAGTCTTTTGGAAGTGTCACTAGCAAGGGATCTCAGGTAAAAGGGAACTAATAGTTTTGGATTCATATATAGTTTCCACCTCTGCCTTCATGGTTGTCTAATCCCTTGCACCAGAACAAGGTGACTGACTGAAGAGAAATAGGCTTATATCCAGAGGATAAATCACCATATTCATCTGGAATATTTTTAGAACTTCTTCTGTTATGTGTACTCATTAGCAGTTATATGCTCTGTGATTTTTCCATAGGTCTATCTATACATTTTTTTTCTCCAGAGCTTCTTATCCCTAAACTTGAAATCCTCCATCAGTCAACAAAAGCCATTTCCTCCTGCTGAGGAGTCTGTGTAGACTCTACTTTGGGCTAGTTTTCTCCATGTGATAATCAAGTCTTCCTATTAGGAGTCTATCTCCTTACAACTATCATGAAGGCAACCATGATAGTGGATCATGGTTGAGTAGATCTGATGAAAACCACAACAATTAGAACAAAGTAGAGCACTTATCTGTTAACCCCTGCTGATAGACATTTTCTTCTTTGAAATTGATCATATGAATTTCTCCATAAAATCTAAGTTTCGTGGGTGGTGCCTGTGGCTCAAGGAGTAGGGCGCTGGCCTCATATGCTAAAGGTTGTGGATTCCAATCCAGCCCCAGCCAAAACTGCAAAAACAAAACAAAACAAAACAAAACAAAACTATGTTTTGCTTGAGGAAGAAGTGTAGGTATGATAGAGCTAGGCAGCATGAGAAGTTGAGCCACTTACATCGGTAATTTACTCATAATTTTTGGAGCTCATTGGGCCTAATACAAAATGCATCATTTACATTCTCAATGCTTATCTGAGTACATGATTTGATAGATCTGATAATGCCAAGCTAAAGGTGGATAGCTTCAGTTGTAGAGTCGTGTGATCTTTCTGGGAAGATACTGACAATTTTGAACACTGTTTGCGGCCTGTGCTCCCAGAAAATATCAATGATTAAGACATTTCTCCACCTTTTTGTGTTCTAGGAAATAAATCATCAGAAGGATCACTCTTCTCTTGCATACTGTAATATATGACCTACCTTCATCTTCTCTAAATGACTTAGATAAGAACCATCTCTAGCCTTTGTTGTGAGTCCCATAAAACTCACCCATGACTCATTTGTCTGCCTGTGTCTACTTAATCCTAAATCCTGATCTTTTCTTTGAAGCATTCCTCCCTAATAAATGTTTCTCTGTTGCAGTCTCTTAAATAAAACTATCGCCTTAATTGTATGATACATTCTGTCTTTTCTAACATTTAGTCTTGCTAGGCCCCCTAGCATGCCAGGAGCTTTTTACAAATCTTCAGTGGTTCCCTTTTTATTTTATAATTATTTCAAACTTTCTTAGCTTATTCACTGATTTTGATTGGGAATGATATCAAATAACATTTAATAAAATCTGCTTTTCTATTACTAGTGTGGTACATAATAAATGAACATAATTTATATTTTTAAAACAACAAAGCATAAGAATGTATTTTACTTGATTGTGCATATTAATTTTTACTGTTATTTAATTCGAATGCTTAATGTTTTTATGTGTTTATATTCACGTATTTGACAGTAAATCTTTTTTATCTTGTGTATTAATTATTTTGGCCTCTTATAACAAATAACTATAGACTAGGTGGCTGAAATGACACACCTATTTTTTTCACACTTCTGAAACCTGGGAAGCCCAAGCTAAAGGAACTGGTGTTCTCTGTGTCTGAGATGGAACTTCTTTCGAGTTTGCAGAGGGCCATTGTATTGTTGCATCTTTACCTGGCAGAGCAATAAAGATCTCATGTTTATTCTTCTTTCATAAGGGCATTATATTATTTCCATCAGAAGTGCCCTACTCTCATGGCTGGGTTATGTCCAAAATGCCACTGTCTCCTCGTACTATCACATTGGGGGTATGATTTCACCACATGAATTTTGAGGGGTGCACAGATATTCAGCCTGTAGCATCTTAACAGAATCCTTTATCAGAAAAACAGATTTATTTTGCTAGATACATAGAGTGAATTGTGACCTGTACCATATTTTGAATGCTTTGAAATATCTGTATGGTTCAGAAATTATCAATTTTCTAAACTTTTGAAAGAATGAATAAAATTACTCCTTACTGGTACAATTTATATATTTGGGAAATACATCTTTAGCTTCATTAAAACATTTTAATCCTACCATTTGTCTGGATATCACATTGTGAGCCAATTAAACATGAATCTTATAAAAAAAGATATTTTTGTGATTTTTAAGTAATTAATGATTAGTGATTACTATTTTATTATTTTTAATAACTATATATGTGTGTATATGCATTTCTTTTCTTAATAGTTACTCTTTTGTATTTTCTTCTTTATCTCCAGGGATTCTGGCTACACAACATAGTATGAGAATTATGAGTCTTACAAATGTAATGATCATAATATAACTGACACTTTGGATAGTACAGAGAGAGAAAGTGGGAAAGTGCCAAATAGGCTATTTTTAAGAAATCTTTCATAGATATAAATTTTTTTCTTTTTCTTTTTTATTGTTGGGGATTCATTGAATGTACAAGAGACCAGGTTACACTGCTTGCATCTGTTAGGTAAAGTCCCTCTTACAATCATGTCTTGCCCCCAAAACGTGTGGCACACACCAAGACCCCACCCCCCTCTCTCTTTCTGCTCTTCCTTTCTCCCACCCCTCCCTCCTTCTTTCTCTTTATGCTCTCCCCTCCCCACCACCACCATGTCATTAATTGTTCTCATATCAAAACTGAGTATATAGGATTCATGCTTCTTCATTCTTGTGATGCTTTACTAAGAATAATGTGTTCAACTTCCATCGAGGTTAATACAAAGGCTGTAAAGTCTCCATTTTTTTTAATGGCTGAATAGTATTCGATGGTGTACATATACCACAGCTTGTTAATCCAGTCCTGGGTTGGTGGGCATTTAGGCTGCTTCCACATTTTCACAATTGTAAATTGAGCTGCAATAAACAGTCTAGTACAAGTGTACTTATGATAAAAGGATTTTTTTCCTCTGGACAGATGCCCAGTAATGGGATTGCAGGATCAAATGGGAGGTCTAGCTTGAGCTCTTTGAGGGTTCTCCATACTTCCTTCCAAAAAGGTTGTATTAGTTTGCAGTTCCACCAGCAGTGTAAAAGTGTTCCCTTCTCTCCACATCCACACCAACATCTGCAGTTTTGAGATTTTGTGATGTGGGCCATTCTCGCTGGGGTTAGATAAAACTTTGGCCAGCCTAACCAGAAATAGAAAAGTAAACTCTCTAGTAACCTCAATCAGAAATGATAAATGGGAAATAACAACTGATGCCACAGAGATACAAGAGATTATCTCTGAATACTACCAGAAACTCTATGCCCAGAAATTTGGCAACGTGAAGGAAATGGATCAATATATGGAATCACACCCTCTCCCTAGACTTAGTCAGGAAACAAAGCTCCTGAACAGACCAATTTCAAGCACTGAGATTAAAGAAACAATAAAAAATCTTCCAACAAAAAAATGTTCTGGTTTGGATGGCTTCACACCGGAATTCTATCAAACCTTCAAGGAAGAGCTTATTCCCATATTGCAGAAATTATTCCAAAAAATTGAGGAGGAAGGAATCTTCTCCAACACATTCTATGAAACAAACATCACCCTGATACCAAAACCAGGAAAACCTAACTCAAAAGGAGAACTTCAGACCAATTTCACTAATGAATATAGATGCAAAAATTCTCAACAAAATCCTAGCCAATAGATTACAGCTTATCATCAAAAAAGTCATACATCATCATCAAGTAGGTTTTATCCCAGGGATGCAAAGCTGGTTTAACATAACACAAGTCCATAAACATTATCCACCGTATTAACAGAAGCAAAAAAAAGGATCATACGATCCTCTCAATAGATGCAGAAAAAAGCATTTGATAAAATCCAGCATCCTTTCTAATTAGAACACTGAAGAGTACAGGCGTATGTGGCACATTTCTTAAACTGATTGAAGATATCTATGACAAACCCACAGCTAATATTTTACTGAATGGATTAAAACCGAAAGCTTTTCCTCTTAAAACTGGAACCAGACAAGTTTGTCCTCTGTCACCATTACTATTCAACATAGTGCTGGAAGTTCTAGCCAATACAATTAGGCGAGACAAGGAAATAATGGACATCCAAATGGGAGCAGAGGAGGTTAAACTCTCCCTCTTTGCTGACGACATGATCTTATACTTAGAGAACCCCATAGATGTAGATTTTGCATAAGATTTTTAAAGTAGTACATATCTGAAATTCATAACTT
>CAUYQV010003774.1:0-21504 GCA_963574575.1 Galagoides demidoff
AAAAAGGCCAGGAGTTGGAGGTTGCCGTGAGCCGTGATGCCACAGCACTCTACCCAGAGCAATAGCATGAGGCTCTGTCTCAAAAAAAATAAATAGGGCGACATCTGTGGCTCAGTGAGTAGGGCACAGGCCCCATATACCGAGGGTGGCAGGTCTGAACCCAGCCCTGGCCAAACTACAACAAAAAAATAGCCAGGCATAGTGGTGGGCACCTGTAGTCCCAGCTACTTGGGAGGCTGAGACAGGAGATTCGCTTGAGCCCAGGAGTTGGAGGTTGCTATGAGCTGTGATGCCATGGCACTCTACCCAGGGGATAGCTTGAGGCTCTGTCTCCAAAAAAAAAAAAAAAAAATTAACTCACTCAGGCAAGGACTTGGGGTAGCAAGAATTCTATATTGTACTTAAACAGGAAAACAGCACACATGTTTCAAGAAATAAGATCACGATCTCTTGGTGAGTTCTGTATGATAAGACAATAGTACATATTAATTATTAATATTATTTAACTTCTTTTTTGTGAGACTTAGTCTTACTTTGTCACCCCTGGTAGAGTGCCATGGTATTGTAGCTTACAGCAACCTCAAATTCTTGGGCTCAAGCAATCCTCTTGTCTTAGCTTCCCAAGTAGCTGGCACTACAGGTACCCACCCCAATGCTTGGCTATTTTTAGAGATGGGGTCTCATTCTTGCTCAGGCTAGTCATGAACTCCTGAGTTCAGGCAATCCACCCACCTCAGCCTCCCAGAGTCCTGGGATTACGGGTGAGAACCACCACGCCCGGCCTATTTAACATTTTAGATTGCTCTGAGGGACACAAAATGTTGGACATGTATTCATAATAATAATTAACACTTAGTTATTGGACTAAGCATAGCACTTAGTTATGCTGGACTCTCTATTAACCACCATTTATTCATTGTCACATTTAAACCTCAAAACACCCTATAGGATGGGTATTTTTCCATTTTTTTCTATATATGTTGCAGAGGAAATGGCTTACCTGCCAAGATTAGAGTGACCATGCTTCCTGGCTTGGCTGAAACTGTCCTGATTTATACATGTTGTCTTAGCGTAATTATTGATAACACTGCCTTTTGCTCTCAAAAGTGTCCTAGCTTGGGCAATTATTATGTCAGCCTGGGTAAGAGACTTGCACACAGTCTTACCCAGTAAGTGGCAGAGCCAGGACTAGAAGCTGGGTCATTAAAACCCTCATTGTTTTAGCAGTTCAACCATAATTTTGACTGACTCAAGTTCATCTCCCAATATCTTCCAGCTTAAGTCTGGGGACTGAGAGTGTAGAGAGGCTCAAGTATATTGAGGCTGAGAAATTTGGTAATTTGGGGACTTTGGTAAATTCACATTGTATTTCAAAACGACTAGAAAAAAAAACTGAACTGCTCATAAAGCTGGAAAAAAGTTAGGATAGATGCTATTCAAAGCAAATTCCCTGAAATTAATCTTTTGGACAGAGCTCGATCATTTTATATACTTAAATGCCAACTTATTTATTTAATTGCTTTTGTACTTATTGAACATGCAACATTGAAGAGTCTAAGATTCTGTCCCTGGTCTCAAGTGAAAGGGACAAGTGTATAGTTGAAATATCCTTCCTCTTTCCCTTGTATAATATCTTGCTACCAGTAAACAGCAGCATCTGTCTCTTTTTACGCACCAGAAAGCTGAGCTTATATGTCCAAGGAGGGTCAATTTGGGTAAAATGGAGAGCAACAAAATCCTAAACTCCCCTTTTACAGCCTCCCCTTTCTCTAGTAGTAGAAAACATGTACATTGGCAGCATAAAAATATGAAAACCCTAAGGAGGAATATTGTAGGGAAAATGCAAGCAAGTAAATTTCTTCTATTTGCTCATTATGAGTGGGATTCTTAAGAAAAGAGACAGTGGTGTCTGTTCCTTAGATCACACTGACTGTGCTTCGCTAGTGCACAAGACTGGGATTTCAAGCACATTCTCCTCAAGCAAATCAAATTAGAAAAAAATTAACTTGGAGAGGTGGTTGTTTGCTCTTATTAAAGAATCACTATTAAATTCTTTCGATAAAATGTATTGATTAAATCAAAGGAGGGGGGAAATAACTAGCCCAGAAAAATGGTAATTGCAGAAGTCATTCCAAGATGTAAGCAGAGAGCTCAAAAAGATGAGGGGGGGGGAAGCAATTAGAATAAATACATGGAGATATAAAAGGAGAGGCTAAGTAGAAACGGAAGACTTCCTATGGAATAATTAGAAACTAGGGTAGTGACATTAAGAAATTGCTTCCCCAAAATATAATATACTAAGTGAAGTCAGAAGACTTCTAACTCATAGGGGATAAATCCATTTTAGACAATGAAAAGCAAATGTTTTTAGTTGCTCGATTGCCCTGGAAAGAACGGTGGAAGCAAGATTGCACACCCCACCTAGGAGAGAGTTCTACTGAATCCAAGGAGAATTTATAGAGAGAAAGAGAGAGAAAGGAAATTCACTGACTCATAAGGGAATAAAGGAATTGGGTGGCCACAGAGCCACACCTAAACCATCCCCAGCATATGAGACCTCCAGAGATGTAGCTCCCATAATCTCCCAATGTCTCAGTGTTCCAGGGTGGAGCACTGGTCAGAATGTTTTCCTTCTTACTAATCAACAGTCATATGCAGAAGATTATTCTCCTTCATTCTGTTCACAGCAGAGAGAGAAAACAGGCAAGTCCCTCACTGCCTTATTCTCTTACAGGGCTAACAGGCACTGGCATTACTTTATAGCATAGCAATACCATCTCCTGGAAGAATATTATTAAGAACTCCCATGGTCATCTCCAGGTTCATTCATCCAGATCTTTTCAGGCTTTCTTCCTCAGAGGGAATTCCTAGGCTTTATGAATTAGTGCCTTTGGAGAAAACAGTTTTAAAAACTTAATACTGATGAAGTAAAGCTTTTCATAATTAAAAACACATTAAAGCAAAGTACTTGGGAAATGCAACTCTATCCCAGTGGTGGCTCTCCAGATGTGGTTCCAACTATGACCCTCCCAAATCTATCACAGCACGACTGTCAGAGAACAGAGAAGCAACAAAGAATCTAGGCAGGCCAAAGGCAGCTCTGAATTTTCACAGCTCTCTGCTCTTTCAACTCCTATCTGAGCCCCCTTTTAGGTGGGGTGATGACTATTACTAACACTACAAATAATAATGATGCTAGAAAGTCACATAGTCATGGCCAGGCATGGGAGCTTGTGCCTATAATCCCAGCACTCTGGAAGGCCGAGGTAGGTGGTTTGCCTGAGCTCAGGAGTTCAAGACCAGCCTGAGCAAGAGCCAGATGCCATCTCCACTGAAAATAGAAAAACTAGCCAGCATTGTGGCATGTGTCTGTGGCTTCAGCTACTCTAGAGGCTGAGGCAAGAGGATTGCTTGAGCCCAGGAGTTTGAGGTTGCTGTGACCTATCATGCCATGGCCCCTCGACCCAGGGTGATAGAGTGAGACTCTTTCTCAAGACAGAAAAAGAAAAGAAAGGGAAAAAAAAGAAAAGAAAATTACATAGTTACCATTTATTTGTGCTTACTACGTACGTACAGTAGGCAGAATAATGACCTCCTCCCCCAGCCCCAAAGACATCCTAAGCCTCAGAAACTTTAAATATGCTACATGACATGATAGGGGGAACTAAGGTGGCAGATGGAATTCAGTTAGCAATTGACTCCAAGTTTTCCCATTAACATAAGACAAGATGTTCATTCCTACCACTGCTTTCCAACATTACACATTAGTTCTAGGTAATGCAGTAAAAAAAGAAAAGTAAATAAAAAGCATACTAACCGGGAAGGAAGGAACAAACTGCTGGTGGATGACATGATGATCCCTGTAGAAAATATAAAAGAATCAGCCAAAAAACTCCTGGAACTAATAACTGATTATCGCAAGGTTGCAGGACACAGTGTCAATAAAGTCAATTGTTTTCCTGAACGCCAGTAATTTCAAAAGTGGAATTTGAAGTTTGATTTAATAAAAAAAAAAAATTACCATTTACATGAGCACCCCCCACAAGGAAATACCTAGGTATAAATCTAACAAAATTTGTATAAGAAGAATATATACAAATGAAGAATATATGAGGAAAACTGTAAAACTTTGACAGAATATCAAAGAAGAACTAAATAAATGGAGAGAAATTCTGCCTTCATAGATTCAATGTCATTAAGATGTCTTCTTCCCAAAATTATGTACACATTCAACATAATCCCAATAAAAAAAATCACAGCAAATTATTTTGTAGACAGTGACAAATTGATTTTAAAGTTTACGCGGAGAGGTAAAAGACCCAGAAGATTGAAGATGGAGTTAAGGTTGCTAATGAAGTGAACTGGCCTTGAAATAGGGAGATCGTCCTTAATTATCAGTTAGTGCAATGTAATCATGAGGATCACTGGAAGCAGAAGGAGGGGGAGGAAGGAAAGTCAAGTTTTAGAGGAAGGGAATGCCAGACAGGCTGCTGCTGGCTTCCAACAGGCAGGAGGGAGCTGCAAGGCACAGAGTGCAGGCAGCCTCCAGAAGCTGGAAAAGACCAAAACAAAAAAAAAAAAAAAAAAAAAATCTTAGAGACCCCAGAAGGGAAGACAGCCCTGCCCACATCTCAATTTTAGCTCAATTATACCCATTTTGGGCTTCTGACCTCTAGCACTAGAAGATGATAAATATGCAGTTCAAGCCTCTAAGTTTGTTGTGATTTGTTACAATGGCCATAGGAAACTAGTACGCTGTGCCAAAATCTGGGCTAAATGTTTCGTGTCCAGGTACCTCTAATTGTTACAAACACTGCAGTGAAGGCCTGATCCTTCAGTTTCCATAGATGAAGCACAGAGGCCTTGGATGGTGGGTGAGTCGCCCAAGGCCTGGGTTAGTAAAATGAGGAGCAGGAGTGTCAATCAGAGCCTGTTTGACTTCAAAGTCCATCATCGTCTACTCAAAACTCAAAAGGTATCCAATCCTCAGTAACCTAAAGAACCTCCACTCTATGTCCAGATGTGCACTGCTCACCCTCGCAGTTAGGCTGGCTCCCCAGAAGCTGCACAAAGCAGGAAAAAAAAAAACAAAACCAGAAGAGGCCCAATTACCATCTAAAAATAGCTCTCTATCTAAATGGCCAAATGAAAGTATTATTTTGGTCTAATTGGTCCAACTGGCTCTGTTTGATACTTCATTTATTCAATATATAGGATTCTTCTGAGGAAAAACATAGAGGGGCCAAGGGGTGACTCCTGAATGCTGGCTAAAAGCTTGGCTGAAAGCAATTTAAATCAATAAGCAAGTCAGGGCTTTGGTCTGGGAAATTCACTACAGTCGGGTTTGAAATGCTTTCTTGTTTTTGCTTTTATAATTAATTACTGTTGATAAAGCTTTTTGTTATTATTTTTGTAATTAATTACCAAGCATTTAGAGTAGCCAGCGACTTTTCACACGTTGCTTAAACATACAGAGATAAGAGATCAGCATCATAACTGGAGTACACACTTATGGATTACCGAAACGGTCACATAAGAATTACACACTAATTCAACTACAATAAAAAAAAATTACACTTGAAGAGCTTATTATATACTATTCCTTCCCCTTCTGAGAAACATTTGAGCAGAAGCCTAGCATGGTTACCATGGCAACTATAATGCAAAATTGGCAGTAACTTTATGAATTGCAAATTCCTCTAAGGGTGTTGGGGATTTTTTTTTTCCTACTTCCATTTTTAACCATCTCATATGCATTATTCCAGCAATATGTTAAACAAGGTTTTTGGGAACTCATGCATCACTTCAAAACCAGCTATGTTTTAAGCCCTCAAATTCCATTATTCTAACAAGAGCAAGGCTAACCAGGGAACACCCAATTTACTGAATTTTAAATTGTCCATTGTTTTTAACTGAGTTCTTCACCCCTTTGCTGAAGAAGATGCAGGTAGTCAAATATACGGAATCACTATATTCTTCCCCATCATCTGCTCTTGAATCTCTGAGAATGGAGAAAGGTCCTAGTATTAAAAAAAAAAAAAAAAAAAAAAAACCCTCACAATCTCACAATCTGTTTCTCCCTCCAAGTACGTCAGTTACATTTTGCATCAATATTTTAATCAAATGAATGATCATTTTCATTGTTTCTCTTTTTCAATCCCATCTTCACTCATAGATGCTAATGAGTGTGAAAGTGACCCAGGGGATTATACAGTTTCCAGTGTAAGTGGTTTGCCTGGGGAGTTTAGAGACATACAAAGGTAGCCCAAACTATTGTGCTATATGAGCCTCTTCGTTTATAAATACAGGTAACTGAGAGGTACACTTACCCACGTGATCATAATTGGTTCAGGTCTTAGCATTTCTATTTCCTAGCCTTGTGGCTTTGAGCAAGTCACTTGTGAGATTCTGCTTCCTCATTTATGAAACAGGGATTTTAATTTTTGTCCAGGGCATTTCCCGAGTCTATTCCAAGAATCACATGAGATAATACATTGGAATGTTTCTATGCCCTATTAAAATATTGCTATCAATTCTTCCAAATTTTTCTTTTAGATAACGAATATTAAGAATCTCCAAAATATGAATATTCTTTATTTTCAAAATCGGGTACCAAGAAGGAAGGATTCATGGATTGGGGATCTCAGGGTTTAGGAAATGAATTGAAAAAAAGTAAGAATTAAAAGATTGGCATTAAATCCTAGTTTAGAAAAGGAGACCTAAATCATTGCCTCTGTTCAGTTTCCAATTCAGGAAACCTATCTGTTTGCAAAACAGTAACACAGAAAAATTACTGCATCCAAAGCACATCTCTATGACAAGTGTTCACCCATATGCTTAAGGAGTTCAAAGAGCAACACATTTTGTGAAGAGGATCAACCGGTTTGTTCCTCTCCATTCCATCTAAGAGCAACTTCCTGTGGTCAGAGGAATGTTAGTTGTTCTCCTACCTTTGAAAAGTAGCCTTCAAAAAGGGTGTAAGTAGGATGTAAAGCTCTGAGGGACATGAATTGTGATACACAAGATAATCAGCGAAGTGTGGTAGAGAAGCTTCAAAAGACTAAGACCCTGTTTGGCTTCCAAGGACTTTCTGTTCATTCTTTCATGTATTCACTCAACAAACATTTAGTGAACGCCAATGCTTTGGCACGTTAAAGGAAGTATCGGGCCCAGTTTTACTCACAGGGAAGATTATACGGCTCTCTTTTCTAGTCCTGACTGGCTAAGGGCTAAGGGAATACAGAAATTGCTAACTAACCACAAATAGGGCAGGAACAGATGAGGAGAGACACCTCAGTGAAGTGTTGTTCAAGCTGTATTCAGAGAGGAGCTTTCCAGGTGGAGAAGAGGTGGCAGGGATTCTGCAGAGTAGAAAGCATAGGAAAAGGCTCTGAAAGCTCAGACTGGAATGCTGGTGAAGACTTCCAGTAACTGGAGCACAGAATGCCAAGGACAGGGAATAACGCCCAAGGAATCTCAAAAGCGGGTTCAGGCCAACTCAACAGTACATGCACAAGAAATAAGGAGTCTTGAATTTTTTAAATGAGGGAGAAGAATGATGTTGCCAGATCTGGGTTCTGGGCAGGACCCTGTAGGGGTAGCAGGGCTGACCAAAAGGAGTATAAATGGCCCATCAAAAGTCACTGGCACTTCCAGTGGAAGAACCTGTTCTCCTCAGGGCACACCTAAAACCTCACTGGCACAGGGAGTCTGGGAGAGCTGCAGGAAGAAACTCACAATCTGCTGGGCTCCACGACTTCTTGATGAGTGAGGAAATTTTTGGAAAACTGTCAGCATTATCTCAGAAGGTGAGCACACAGATTGCAGAGTACTTCTACCTTTCCAGGCTTGGCAATAAGACAAAAATGTGGTCGATTCCCTTCACTCCGAGTAACTCACACCAGATGCTGATGCCCTTAGACTCTTCCAAAGCTACAGCTCCCCAAATCATTTCTTTTCCAGAGGTCAGGCATATGGAGCTCATTAAATCCCATACAGCAACATTTTGACTATGTAAAACTATTTGTTTGCGGTACAATTTAACATTGAGTCTTACTTACGAAGCACTGCCTATTCTTGGTCCTCAGATGACGGCCTGCTTCTCTACAAGATTAAATGTGGTTTGGGGCAATGGGGAGGACCTTAGACCAAAAGTTAGAATTGGAAATCTGGACTTGGGTCATGCATTTGTAAAAAAGGGAGAGCTTCAAGCCTCTTCAAGTCTATCCCAATCTTAGTGTTCTACAGCTGAGGAAACCAAGACTTGGAGAATTTAAATGACCGTGGCTGCAACCAGGTCTCCTGATCCTCAGCCCAATGACCTTTTTTCTCTTTCCTTGCCTCCCTACAATTCAAAACACACACACACACACACACACCCTAGAAGAAGAAGAAAAAGGGTCATTTTCAACCATGGTGAAATTTACTCCAATGTGAAAAAAATGTTAGCCATGTACAACGTATTGGTACCTTCAAATCCTAGCATAAAAATTAGAGAAAATTGATAAGACATTTATTTGAAAACCATTTGCTTTCTGTTTGACTGGTACAAACTTGTTTAATATATGTAAGACATATAGCTCTGTAATCAAACTAAAAGTTTAAATAACTTTCTTAAAGTCACATGGCTGGTAAAGTCTGGGTTTCTTCATCAGTAAATAAGCATAATAATACCCCAAAGTTGGACTGTTTCATGTAACTAACCTTTGAGGAAATGCTTAAACGACATTGGCTATTACTATATTTTATTTGACATATGTGGATTTGGGCTTCAAATATTCTTCCCTGGAGACTCATCGTATACTCACATCCATGACACTGTCATTGTTTAAAATACTTGGTACACTTTTCTTTTGAAACTGCCTTTAGAGCAGTGGTTCTCAACCTGTGGGTTGCAACCCACAGGAACTGTATGAAAGAGTTGCAGCATTAGGAAGGTTGAGAACCACTGCTTTCGAGTTAATTTTAGAATGCTAAGAGGAAATTATCTCATTATGCCTATTGAATCAAAAACAGTGTTAACTCAGTTTTATCAATTTCATTCACCAATAGCTGTGAATCGCTAGCTGTGAGGTTCTTTTAACCATTTGTTTAAAACAAAGCCAGATACAGAAAATGAAGATTTGTCATAACTGAGGATATTTTTAAAAAGAAAGAAAGAAAGAAAATCATCTTCCTTAAGCAAAAGGGGTACATTGGGCAAGTCTTAAGTCCCAGAGCCAAACCCTGTTCCAGAGTTGAGAAGGTGGAACACGGGGGTGTTGATGACTCAAGGTCAGCCTTTGGGAAACTAGAATTCTCTGGAACTTTTCAGAAAGAAATATTGCTTCTCAGAAACAATTATACATGGGTTTTCACAAGCAGGAAGATCACTGTAGCTCTGATTGTGATTAATTCTCATTCCGTGGGAGGGATAGAAGAAAAAAGAAATCTTTGAGAACCCTAAGCACTCTCGACCTTGAATGCAAAGCAGCCTGTTGAGGCTGGAGGAGCGCCTGGGCCATTCCTACCACATCCTAATTCCTGATAAAGTTATCCCCACCCCCACCCCCTTTCCCCAAAGACATACATACCCCGTGAAAGAGCAGACTGGCTGCCTCTGTGTTCCACCAGACACCTCCAGAGTGTAGGGTGAGCATCTTGCCTTCAACTCACACCTCAAACATTTCATTCATCACGTTGTTATCATTATAACCCTATCATTATGCTGATGGTTAATCATGATTTAACAATAAACAAAGAAAAAACCTTTTCCCTGGTGAGCATGAGTAATTCCAGATGAATACATCTTGTTTGGGGCCCACACGGTGTAAAGTCATATGCTGTTACAGTGTTAGAAGATGATCTATTGTAAGAGATAATGTTTTCTAATTGTAATATTTAGTCCCTTCAGATTCCAACCTCATCCAAAGTCACCTAGAGGAAGTTTCTTTGAGGCTCTTTCCTACAGTTTATGAGGAAAGTAGCCTTTCCCCTTGGTAATAACCCTAAAGTGAAAATGTGAAGCCAAGCTAAAGGGGTGGAGGGATGCCTCTACTCGCAGACATTGAAACACACACAACATGGATTCTAGAGGGAGTCAGCTGCCAGGGTGACAGAGCAAGGAAACAAAATCTAGGGGTTCATTTGAAAATATATCATGCACTATAAAGGTTCTCTCTCACTACAGGAAAGCAGCTTATTGAATGGGCCAGATTAGGAGCTCCAGCAGGCTGGAAACAGCTTGATTTTGCTCCATCCCCTGCACATCACGCCAGCTTTGCTGGCCCCCTCCCCACCCAGTGGGGGCATATCTAACATATGCCAGGGCACTTTGGGTCACACTCAGTTATGAGGAGAGCCTCATTTTCAGGTATTAAAAAGTTCATTTACTGATCTATTCTCAAAATATTCATTTCTGACCCAATTTAAGTTTCCTTCTTTCCCCCAGCTCAGTAATGAGCAGAAGGAGGAGGTCGTGGAATCTACTTTTGTGGGGCGTCCACCTTGTTCTTTTACACGGAGTCCACCCCCTGGAGCCTGCAGCTCCTCCAGGGCCAGGGTGGGGAGGAGGGACACAGGGTAAGTGGGTGAGGACTCCCCTTGTGTGCCACATGCCCAAATGCTGACTCTTCCTCACAGGGGGGGATGTTTGTGGAGTTCTAAGAAACACCTCCTGCCCTACCCCACTTTCCGTGACCATTGCAGTCTCATATCACAGTATTCCTGACTTGGTCCCCCAGATGCACTCTCAGACTGCCTGCAAAGACCCTACATAGCTTCTTTTCTGCCAAAGTTGCTGAACTCTGGCAGGAAGTCATCTAGGGTTTGTATCCTTCAGGATGCCTCCAACCTGCTGGTGTCTCCAGCACTGGCTTAATCACAGGAAATGCTATACAGCCATGCTGACCCTCTCCCTGAACAGCTTGAAAGCCTAAAGCCGTCTCATGGCCACCTCTCTTTGACTCCACCATCAGAAGCAATTCTAGGCAGCCTTCTGCTTTGAGCTTTACCAGACAAGAGTCAGGCTCCCATCTCCACCCGCTCTCCCAGACCCCATCAGTGTTCAAAGGATCCACATCAAGCTCTCAAAAGAATTCTGCGTCTAATCTTCTGAGACTTGCCTCATGAATCCTGACTCTACCTCAGTGAGTGAACACATCCGAGCCAGCTGTCATACTCTCTAAGACCGAGGTCATGACCTGACCCTTCCTCCACATACAATGATCTGCCCAGAATCACAGATCATTTTTCTCTTCTGATTATTTCAGCTTTTAACTCAGCTAAAAATTTTAAGCACAACACCCTTCTCTATTATCATCTTAGGCACTTTAGAGAGACAAACTTATAGTTTCAAATCTGTAGCACACAAAGGCTGGAATTTTTTAGATTCATTAGAATATGTTAATCTCACATCCAAAAGTTTATATTTATAAGCACTATTTCCCCAAAGATGATCCCATTAGATATATAGTAAAATTTACCTCTGATGAATTAATCTTGAGAATCTTACCAAACACATATCATATATGGTACCTAATACATTCACAAATTTTTATGAAATGGCTGAATAGGTGGGTGGGTGCATGACTGGATGGATGAAATATTTTTTTAAGCACAATATTGGGAAGGCAGCAGAGAATTAGAAATGGATTTGATTCTCGAATATAATAGTTATTGACATTGGGAAATGTCATTTAACCTTTTCATGTTTCAATGTACTCATATATAGAGAGATATAATAATCAAAAGTCCTACTGTGAGAAAAAGATGGGATAACCTTGGATGCAGACAATGAAAAGGTGTTAGCGGAATCGGGACAGAGAATCTGTGGCTCTGCTGTTGCCTTGAACAATTTCCATGTTTCTACGACTCACTTTTACTACCTGCAAAATGTATATCTCTCCAGTTTTCCTTAGAAGGTAGCCCATATAGGAGAAAGGACTCTGATTTCAGGGCCCAGCAGATCTAATTATCCACACAACCACAGGCTATTCATTAGAAGCTCTGTGCTACCGTTCTCTTACCTGGAAAACAGAATCATGCTGACTGTCTCGGGGTCGTTATGAAAATCACATCTGAAAGTAGAACACTGCCTAGTGCATAGACAAAAGTACTTAGCCAATACAATAGTTAGAATCAATATTGTCCTGTGGGTTTCCACTGAAAAATACCATAGTGTTACCTCTCCCTTGACTGCCCAGGTCCAGTCATTTCTGAATAAGTTTAGTTGCTATGGTTACCTTCCAAAGATACCATGGTTGAAAATGTGCTGGGAGATGGGAATTGATGGCAGAAGGTTTTAGTAGAGGACACAAAGCAACTTCAGCATCCAAGACATTTTAATACATGTGAACTCTTTCCTTGGAAACCAAAGTCACATTTGCCAAAATGGAAATGAAATCAGGAAGGAGAGTTTCAGAAGTTCCACACTTGGCCAGCCTCCTTCCCCCATCACCAGGACCTCAAGGACAGGTATACCTGGCCCCGAATCAGCTCCCGAGCATCTCAGTTTCCTCCCCCAGGATCTGGCAGGCAGAAAGATGTTGGTTGCCAGACAGAATTCATCAGATTCACTTCCCAGATGCTATCGCTTCTGATGCCGAAAGAAAAAATAGGTTGCCCAGCAATTGAGGTTGGAAAGGATGACTGTAGCAGAGAAACGCAGTGTTACACATGAAACAATAATGGGCTTTCTTGTTAAAACTCATTAGCATACATTTATGTCTATTTCAGGGGTCCTCGCATCCCTGAGACCCCATATGGAACCTCTAGAGGGGCTACTAATGCTAACATCCCCGGTCACACTATCCCCTCAGCAGTGTTACAGTGACGAGGTATCCGATCTGTCAAAATCAGTCACGGCTGCAACAGTTCCCAGTGAATGAATGAAAGTTGGCCTGACCCTGTTTCCTGTTTCCAACTAAAGCAAACCCAAGACTCGATGGGGCCTCACAGGCAAGAGAGTATTGTGCACTCAGTCCTACTGAAAGGACTCTTTCTGCCTGGTCATTTTCCCCAGGCATCCCAGGGAGCTGTCCTGCTCTGATTTGAAATTCAAACCAGAGGGAAGTCACCTCTAAGTAGACCAAATGGCCCATTGTGCTTTCACATGATGATCCAGCACCACCTAGAGGACATTGGCATTCATTTCGTGCAATTCCCTCTATAAAATTCCTTTTGAAGTACAGGCAGTCCCCAAGTTTGCAAACGTCTGACTTACATATAGCTCACACTTAGGAACGGAGGCTATCACAGGTAATAGGTAAATGTACCTGTTCCAACTTACATACAAATTCAACTTCAGAACAAACCTACAGAACCCATCTCATTCATAACCCAGGGACTGCCTTTATTGCAGTCTCTCTCCAGTCCCCATCCCCACAAGAAAAGTATAGAAGCTTCTATGCACGTGTTTTTCTTTCTTTTTTTTTTTAATTAAGTCCATACTACCCAAAGCAATTTACAGGTTTAATGCAATTCCTATTAAAGTACATCTGTCACACTTTAAAGATCTGGAAAAACTAGTACTTCATTTTATATGGAAGCAGTAAAAACCTTGAATAGCCAAGACATTACTCAGGAATAAAAACCAATCAGGTGGAATCATGCTACCAGACTTCAGATTATACTATAAATCTATAGTGATCAAAACAGCATGGTACTGGCACAAAAATAGAGAGATAGATGTATGGAATAGAATTGAGAACCAAGAGATTAACCCACGCATTTATCATCATTTGATCTTCGATAAGCCTATCACACATTTTTCAAAATCCAGTTCCAAACTTCTTTCCCTGGAAACCCTGGTCCACAAGCTTACCACACACATGAGGATCACAGCCAAGGGACATGGTTCACATGTAGAATTCCCTGTGGGGAATTTGCTTTATTATCACGACTATCAATTACTAAGCATCTACTACATGACAAAGCATATATATTTACTTCTAATTTATACAACAGTCGTTCCAATTGGATGTCAGTATCCCCATTTTACAGATGAAGAATTAAGGCTCTGAGACATTTAGAGATTCATCCAGGATCCTAAACCAGGGCTGACTTACTCTTTTCACTGTAAAATGCTGCCTCTTTTTATCCTACCTGGCATTGAGCCTACATAGCAGTGAGACTGTTCATTTTAATGATTCTAAAACAGAACATGCAAATAAAAATTATCCTTCAAAGAAGTTACTTTGAAATCTATCCCATCATTCCAGTAACTAACGCCTAGAACATTTCTGAGTCTCTGCTGTAGGCTCCACCTTTGGAGCTGTCTGTGAGCTGCACAACATAATCTTATTACCTTAGAACCATGTTACACGTTTAACAAAAATGTGGTGGATATCATAATGTTGAGCACTAGACAAGGTCGGACAATTGAGTCCACAAACCCATCCTAGAAAATGTGCTACATTCTCATTGCTGAATGTGACTATGGTCACTTTCAAGGTACTCCCCTTGGTCATCTGGTGACCATAGTGATAGTCCAGCAATGAGATATGCTACCTTTTTCTAAGATGACTTTGCAAACTTAATTGTCCAACCTCATAATCTTCCATGTCCCTCCTTTGTAGATTTTGTTTCCGTATATGTGGAATGGGCCCAGCAATTTGTGTTTTGTCAAGAACACAGTGAACCCAATCCCCAGGAAAGCTGGGGACCCACTGGTGCGATGACATAAGCATGAGCTCTGAGGTGGGAAGGAGCTGGGTTGCAGATCTGTTTCTGCTTTTTTCTAGTTGTGCACCCTAAGAAACTCTCTTATAGGCCCTGAGTATCACGTTCTTCATCTATAAAATAAATATTAGCATTTATTAATAACAACCAAACAGGGTTGTGATAAGGACTAATATAATGGGTGTGAAATGCTAGTTTCAGTGGCTGGCACATAGTACACACGTTATAAATGATCTTTACTCAGTCACCCTCTCAGCACATCTAATTTTCCCTGTGTGACTTTTTGCTAATTCCAGAAATGAAATCCACAGCAAAAGGATATGAGGGCACATAAAATATACTATTGCAACATATATTATATGTCATTACAAAATAAAGATCCTTAAGAAAACAGATGATAAATAGATAAGGTTTAAGAAAAGGAAATATTCTAGAAATGAGAAACCAAACACTTAAAACAGTGTGACATGCAAAAGAATAAGGAGTTTCTAGAAACACATACACACATTGATACAAAAGATGGAAGCAAGGAACATAAGTGTCCATCTGCAGATACATGATGGATAAACAAAATGTGGTACATAAATGCATAATGTTATTCCACCTTAAAAAGGAAGGAGCTTCTGACACATGCTACAACATGGATGAGCCGGAGGACATTATGCTAAGTGAAATAAGCCAGTCAGAAAAGGATAAATACTGTCTGCTTCCAATTACATGAGGCATTTAGAGTAGTCAGATTCACAGAAACAGAAAGTAAATGGTACTTGCCAGGTGCTGGGGGCCGAGGGGAATGGGGAGTTATTGTTCATGGACATAGAGTTTCTGTTTTGCAAACTGAAAAGATTCTAGAGACGGATGGTGGTGACTGTTGCCCAACAATGTGAACGTACCTAATGTCACTGAACTGTATGCTTAAAAATGATTAGGATGGTTAAGTTTTAAATTATGTATTGTGACACAATCTAAAATTTTTTCTATTAAAAAAGTCACATTGATATCACAATCACAGTTAATTGTGAGTCTCAGAAGCATCTTTCTCGGTTGGTGCTACTAGGACAGAGAGCCCCATACAAGAGAGATAGCATGGCTTAGGGGACACAGGATGTCTTTTTTTTTTTTTAGTGGTCAGGTATATTCACAATTTTACATCTACATTGTAAAAAAATGTGACCATCATTGCCTTGGTTGTCTGTTTTTCTTTCAAGCTACTTATTTGCCAAAAATCACCCAAGAAATGATATCAATTAAAAGAGGCTGCAATTGAAAACACCTGTTCGGCCTGCACTACCACGGATAGCCTGGCGGGGGCGCCTAGAAAATGGCGGCGGTGCCGGGCGCTCCCTCAGGGAAACACCGAGGAGTGGTACTGCGGTCTCCCAAGGCAATGGCCTGCACAGAGGTCTGCCCCGGGGCAGCTGCGCGAAGAGCAGATACATTACACCTGGACCTCAAGAGTTCCTGGCCCGTCTGTTCCCACGGCCCGCAGCAGCAGGACCAACCTCAGGCTGGTTCGGTTTCATTTATCTTTAATTGATTTTCTTCAAATGCGGGCTTTCCTCAGAACTAGCATTTAATAAGATAGAAGCAGTATATTCTGATGAGTACAAGCAACATCCAAGTACTTCAAAGGTTGCCAGATACCAGAGCATTGGCACTTTGTCTAATTTAACTTAAAAGTTATGAGAAGATGAAAGTGTTACGTACATATTTAATAAACTTCCTATGTTTTCTCTGTTCTGCATTTTCTAGCAAAAATAAGGAATGAATTTCCCGAGACAATCGGGCAAGAGTTTTATTTCCCGCTTCAGGATTCTGTGTAAAGAGATTGACTGAGACGCAAGTTTCTAGTGGGTCTCTAACCCTGAGTGAAATTATTTAAAACAAAATTCAGAAAATTTTAAAGAAAGGTGCCTTATTTCTTTACTATAACACACACATGAAGTCAAACATGTGAACTCTTCCTAGAAAAATTGCTAGATACCTCATTGCTGGATACCACTACATTCACCTTCGCGGGCCTCCCCTGGGAAGCTGAGCCCACACCAGCACCTAAGCCACCCTAGCACCTAGCACACTCTTCAGAGCAATTTTGGAACACCTTTTCTGGAACGGCCAGCAGAACTGTCATTGTATGAAAACTGACAATTAAGTTCACAAATTAATCCTAGAAAAAAGTGCTTTGAAAGGCAAACTGGGCACTGGTGACAGTGTATGGCTTCCCAAGGGGAGTACTTTGGAGGTGACTGTAGTGATATTCAGCAAAGAGGTATGGAGCACTTTTCTAGGGTGAGCTTGCAAACTGAATTGTCCAACCTTGTATATATGCATATATCCTAGTATCTTTATCAATCACAGTTCAGTTGCTAATCACAGAAAACACTGTCTAGTTTAGACACATTCTTAGACATGAACTTCTAGCCATTTGCATAAGCCTCCTTCTGCTGATAAGACAATAAGAGGGGCTGAAAAAACAGCCTTTAATCTGGCTCCCAGGGTGACTCTGAGAACACCTTCTCAGAACTGGCTGTCCATAAAGCCTGGAGGCTGAGAAGTCAAGAAGATGCTGCCCATTGCTGACTTTAGAGCCACATTACCTTAGCCACAATCCCCACCAGCAAAATAGATGCTCCAAATCCTGCCACGCCACACCCTGGCATCTGTTACTGCTATTCCAGAAAACCCAAATGTTTCATGAAAGTGTTGGCAGAAACACGTAGTGGCAGAAATAAGGTCTCTATCTCACTCGGCCTTCCCTATTTCAAGGCACATCTGCATGAAGCTAAGGCACATTTGGGATTCAACCCCAGGAAGGTAGGCTTCTTCAGCTTTTTCTGGGCCCACCCCTGAGCCTATCACAGCCATGTGCACCAGAAACAGGTAATAAGTGAGTCAAGATGTATCGATCTCCTCAGCCTGCTGAGGAGCCACAGCCACCTTGAGCAGTAAGCTCCTCATCTAGAAAGCAGCTCAAATGGGGTGTGACAGTCCACCTCTCAGTCCCCAGGAGTAGAGAGCAAAGGAGCTGACACTCAGTGCTCTGCTGCGGGGTGTGTGTGAAGCAAAGACCATGTCCAGTCCCCAGTAGCCTACTGCTGAGTGAGCCACTGACCATCACGGACAGGGGATCCTCTAGCTGCTGAGTAATTTCATGGGAAAGTGCAGTTGGTTGGGGGTTGAGGAAGGCTGGCTCCTCAGCGATACAGCTCCAGGTACATGCTCCAAACCTCCATCTCATGGAGACTTCTATTTGCTTAGAGATGTCCAAGCTGTTTGCAGGGTGACAACTCAACAATAATACATATATGTGTGTGTGTGTGTGTGTGTGTGTATACACATAAAATCTATAAATTGGAAATTTATCATTTATTTGGAAATACTTCATATGAAAAAGTTCAATTGCATTTGAGTTCCAATCGTATTATAACCAAAAAAATGCCAATATCACATTTTGCCAATGACAAAAAAAGAAGCGCAGTTAGGCTATTCACATAACTTCTAGTTTTTGAATTTTTTTATAAAGTTTTAAATTGCTTCATGTGCCACTTGTATATACAAAGCTTCTTGTCAATGGTAACTACCTACCAAGAACTTGAAGAACTCATAAAATGTCTTGATCAAGAATTGCCATTTTCAAGCTTACAACATGATATTTAATAGCTATGTCTAGAAAGCAAGATCAAACTTCTCTGAAAAAAAAGCTGGAACTTGGAAATTTTGCACTAAATTAAACCTTTTAGTTTTGTTTTTGAAACATGGTCTTGTTACATTGCTCAGGCTGCTCTCAAATTTCTGGGCTTATGGGATCCTCCAGCTTCAGCCTCTTAACTAGCACACCATCATGTCCGGCTAAAATTAACATTTACTATTTTCCCTAACACTTTGGGTTTTACTGATTTCTTATTATGTCATAGAAAGAAATATTTTCTACCAAACTCTGGATACCCCAGATGCTCTGCAGCTAGTGCAATGGAAGCACTGCTATTTCCAGTGTGTGCTGTAGTGGTTTCTAAGGGACAGAGGGCAAGAAAGGTAAAGACAGAGGAACCCATTGAAGGTGGTAACTATGTTTACCATCTTGTCAGTGGTAATGTCATAGGTATATGCCAAAACTTACCAAATTGTACCCTTAAAATGTATGCAGCCTATTGTATGTTTATTAGACTTTACTACTAAGTATTTTTAAATGATAGGAAGAAAAAAACCACTAAGCACATTCCAGAAAGGTGTTCATTTACATTCCATCAACAGTATATATGCAAGTGCTTCCTTCATTACACCTTCGTCAGCAGTGTAACTCCTAAGGAAAAAAAACTGCTACTTTGAATGGTAAAAATATCTCATTTGTTTGAATGTGCAAGTCTTTACTAGTAGACTAAAATTTTTACACATTGATCAGCTCTTTGCCCTTTTTCCTTCATTGCTCAAAGCAATGAAGAATGCTAACAGCAGCAATGCTAGTGTTTAGCTGCCATGTCAACTTGTACAAACTCAAGAAAATTACTATCCCAAAAGACGGTTGTAAGTATTCATAAATTTGTCCTGTCCTTTGAATATGAGTCATAATTACCACCATATTTAATACTTAAAGAACAAATCTTAGTTTAACTGTAGAATATTTTTATCGTGTTCTAAAGCTTATAAAAGTTGAATCACTCAGTCAAGTATGCAAAGCTAGATGATGTTCAATCTGGAACCATAAGTTAGATCAGCTGGGACATAAGCTGCAAAGCAGCAAGAGATGAAATGATGATGAAGTGATGGCAGAGCTTAGACTTCAGAAAATAAAATACTTTGGGCCTTACCTTCCTCATCCATTAAGTGAGAGGTATAATACAAGACCACCAAACTTCCTTTCAGCACTAACCTTTTCTAAATGCAGGCTGGATAAGTTGATAAAACCTGGCAACTCTTGTCGTATTTCTTCGTTTTTGTCTGGCCAGCTTGGGGATCCTCAACTACCTGTCTTATAAACCCAGACCAACCCGTTCAAACTCTAGCCCTGCCCTCCTCTGTGCACCCTTTGCCCAATACCTTATCCTCACTTTATAGAGAAAAAGGAAACCCCCAAAGAGAACCACAAAGGCAACTACAGCTCAAAGCGTGGCTAAAATAATGAAGAGAGAACACACATGAATGCTTAGCAGTGGCAGGCATGTAGAAACACGTCCATTAACTGCACATCTGTGTACCTGGGGGTAGAACAACACCAACTGGCAAGGAAGTTCTATTAAGAGATCATGCTACTCATCACTAGATCCCCAGTGAGTCAAATACTAGGTACACAGGTATATTGAACAAAATGTTTGAACTTGAAAAACAAACATAATTGAAAAATAACCCTCAGGTGTGATTTAGAACACAGTTATATATTTAATTTAAAAGACTTCATGAAATGGTGGGAGCAGTAAAAGGGAAGAACGTGAAAGCAAGGAATGACCTCAACAACAGCAAGTCACCATGCTAGCAACTTGCAGCCTATCAGTTGTAACAAATTTGGACTCTCTGCCATCTGTATATTATTATCTGTGTTTCTCTTACAGCCATAAAACAGCTCTACCAGCAGTGCTCGTCACCAATGCCAATGTCATCCTCACCCAATTTTAACATGCTACTTCACAGATTCTTACACACTTGACAACTGCTACCTAGCTAATGTTTGAAAATGATTTAAAGGTACAACCCCAAGTCTCAGAGCAGCTATGGCAGAAGTATAAATACTCATATTGCAAACACAAGAAGTGACACATCAACTTGTCAGTGACGCAATGCAACTAAGAAACCAGTTTCTAATGTATAGGAGACAATGAGAAAAGGTGAAACCTACAGCTCATGAATTTCTCAAATATTTGGGCTCTAAAGGGGATTGGTATCGTAGGAAAAACATCCCTTCTAGAATTTCCTCAGCATATTCTAAAATACCAGTAACAACATTACTTCCATTCTTAAAATTAATTTTAACAATGAACATAAGAAATATTTTTTGACATAGTGAGCAGCCAGGCTAATTCCACTGACAATTGCATTATAATCTTTATTAGTTTTGACAAATGCATGTATCCTAATGTGAAAAGGCTGACTTTTACTTTAACTTGCACTTTGTAAATTTGTATCAGCAGTAGGAAGGGCTTCGACTGAATAGATTTTGTTCTTCAAAAATGTGACTGCATCCTCCATCTCTAGTTTGTCCATCTCCCAGTTATTAACCTTACAAAAGAAAGGAAAATAATCAGTTTGTGAGACGATGATACATAAAAGCCAGTTTAGAGATCCAAACATAGTAGAGTAACATCAAGTCAACTACCTTTTAAAAGTAAACATTACCTTCTAATTACTCATATTTTAAAGGCTTAATAATACTACATGTTGAAGAAAACTCTAACAGTGAAAAATATAAAAACGTTTAAGGCCCTCTAAATGGTGCAAAAACTAATTTCTTGAGGAAATCTTCTTTAGAATACATATAATCACCAGTATGAAAAACAAAACCTTAAGTAGCAGGCCATTAAGAGAAAGGGGCCATTTGATTCTCAATAACTTGTGTGTAATCCATTTCCAGATACTAAAGTACTTTAAGGGAAGACTGGAATGCTTACATTTCACATTATATGCAGGACTGACATTTAACATACAGATACATTTATATTTAAGGTTCTTGCTACATAGAGACATCTGAAGAGGCTGTTTAAGAAAAGCCGTGAATCAGCTCAGTGCCTGTGGCTCAATCGGCTAAGGCGCCAGCCACGTACACCTAAGGTGGCGGGTTCGAATCCCCAGCCCGGGCCCGCCAAACAACAATGATGGCTGCAACCAAAAAATGGCCGGGCGTTGTGGCGGGCACCTGTG